>JAOVYX010019266.1:0-18768 GCA_035668315.1 Drosera spatulata
GAATCGTCTTCTCAAGCCTGATGCCATGTTTCCTGCAGTATTCCTCGAACGGACCTCTGTACTCACCACCGTTGTCTACTCTGACACACTTCAGCTTCCTTCCAGTTTGTCTTTCCATCCTGGTATGGAACTCCTTGAACATATCTAGTACCTGATCTTTAGTTTTCAAGGCACAAACCCAAACCTTTCTAAAATGGTGATCTATAAAAGTGACAAAATAGTATGCACTACCTAGAGATTTTTCTGTCATAGAGTAGACATCTGTATGCACAAGATCGAGTATATTCTTTTTTCTATATGCAGGGGAAGAAAGAAATGATACTTTGTGTTATTTTCCAGCTATGCAGTCAACACACGGTTTAAGAGGAACACCTTTCACGTCAGGTAGGAGTTGCTTACGTGCAAGAATCTGTAAATTCTTCTCACTGATATGACCGAGCCTCTTACGCCAGAGCTCGATCGAGGAGGACCTCTCAACAGCATTTGCATCTCCTATGATCAGCCTTGCTTGCATCAAGTATAACATTCTTTGCTTCTTTCCCTTAGCAATCAGAACCCTTCGAGAGCTTCATTTTCCCATCAGAGAAATGAGAAGTGTAACCTTTATCATCAAGTATCCCAATTAAAATCAGGTTCAGTCGAATGTCGGGCACATGTGTGTCATTCTTCAACAATAACCTAGAACCTGCATTGGTTTGTAACCAAACATCTCCAATACCCATAATTCTAGATGTCTTATTATTTTTCATTCGCACAAAACCATGGTCACCATTTCTGTAAGATGAAAAGAAATTAATATGCGAAGTAAGATGAAATGAGGCACCAGAATCTACCACCCAATTTGAGTCTGGACAAGTGAGGTTGATGGAATCACTATTTGAGAAGAGGTAGGGTTCATTCGTGGTTGCAACGGAAGTGGTGCTTGGCTCGCTGTTTTGCTCTCCCTTAACGACCTTACCTTGCGCTGTGTCATTTTTGAACTTTCAGCACTCGTTCTTCTTGTGGCCTGGCTTGCCACAATAATAGCAAGTGATGCCCTTCCGATTGTGGGACTTTGATCTCCCTCTCAACTTGTCGTCTTGCTGGAAAGTTCTTTCTTTGTTTCGTCCGTGATGCTCCATCACATGAGCATCTGATGAGTTGGACGGGCTGGGCTCCTTCCTCCTGGTTTCCTCATTCAACATACTTTTTTTCACGATGTTCATCGTGAGCTTCCCTTCAGGAGCGGAGTTGCTCAGTGATACCATCAGTGTCTCCGAACTATCAGGTAAGGAGCTTAATAGTAATAGTGCTTGCATCTCATCATCAAACTTTAAATCCATACCTGTCAATTGATTGACAATACCCTGAAAATCATTCAGGTGCTCTGCTACACTGCGGTCGTCTCTAAACTGCAACTTCATTAGCTTCCGCATCATGGAAGCTTTATTCATCGCAGTCTTCCTTTCGTACATTACCTCGAGCTTTTCCCATATAGCAAAAGCATCGACGTCGTTGGCCACGTGTTGAAAGACACTTTGGTCGATATATTGTCTGATCACACCAACAGCTTTGCGCTGTAACAACGCCCAAGTTTTTTCCTCTTTATCAGCGGGCTTCATCTTGGTTACGATCGGCTCGTACAAATCTTTACAATAAAGGATATTCTTCATTCTGGGCTTCCACATCAAATAGTTCGATGAGGTCAATCGGATCACGCCTCCAACGCTGGCTCTGTCTTCCATTTTAATTTGCGCAATAGTTGGATCACCCTCCAGTTAAATTAACTAGAGCTCTGATACCAGTCTGTTGGGAAAAGTCGGTGTGAGGTGCAGCGAAAATTACCCAGCACTTTTTCCTCGTCGTGCAATTAAAATGGGATAAATAAATAGCTCAAAAATAAATAGAGTCGACACCAAAATTTAACGTAGAAAACCCCTTTAAAAATAAAAGGGTAAAAATCACGGGACCGTTACGGTATCAAAATATCCACTAAAGAGGGATTACAAATATCATCCCTAGACTATGCTAGGGGATTACAATCACCAGGATAACTTTCACTAATTTTTCTTCTTTAACAGGATAAAAATATACCCGTAGAATATACCCCTCAATACCCCAAACTGGATATTTTTTATAACTTTTCTGGTGCTGTTTTTGTGTTTGTTGTGTTATGATACATGATGATGCTCCTCATGCTTATTTATAGAAATTGAAGAGCCCTTTTTTTTTTTTTTTTCTTCGCCGTCTTGATTTGTGCTCACGCATGACGCTCCGCTTCTTTTTTTCTTGAATTCTCCTGCTTTTTCCCCGAGTGCAATGCTTGAAATTGTTTTCCTCTTCTTTTGTTTTTAGTGCGCCATCCTCTTTGCCTCTTTCATTTTTACAATGGAAAAGTTATGTGGACCCTACGAAAAGGGAACCCACTAACACGTGTTGCCTAAAAAAACAATTAAGGAGATGCAAAATATAAGAAAAATAATTTGAGGTATTGAAACGTCAATCCCCCTTGTATTTTCCGTTTAAGTGTGCTCTTTTGACAATTTAAGGGTGTACTTGTAGACTAGAATGATGGCTGAATTTAGGGATGTCCATGGAACGGGATGGCTCGGTATTGGATCATTTCACATCCTATCCCATTTTCTCGGTATCTAAAATTTTTAAGTTCCATCTCGTCCCAACTTTTCGATATCGGTATTTCGATATTTTGATATGGAAAGTCTGGGATACCGGTATTATCGGTATTAATACCACTTTAAAAAAAAAAGATATCAATAAATGAAACCAATTAGAGAGATTAAATCTATTTACGTATATAAAGGTACATTCATGTTTTTTGATATCAAAGTTTGATTTTTTTTTTTTGATATCAAATTTGATTGGTCATGTATTAAACGGTTTCTTATTTATGATTATAAATTAAATATAAATATAAATTATCAATAGGATTTATTTTTAAAACTTATTTATAAAAAAATCATCCCTAACTTGTTAAGTATCATTTGGCCTTGTTTGGTTTGATTTTAAGATTGATTTGTTATGTTTTTTATTAGATAGATGACTAATTGATAAATAAGATAATAAGATATGATCAATAGATAAATATTTTAGGTTTTATAACTAATAGGTAATATAAATAAATATAGTTTATGATGTTTTTTTAATTTAATTTATCATCATAAATGATCAAACAAAATATATATATGATAAGAATATAAGCTTAAAATCAAAGTTGATAATGTATTTCTAATAAATATCATATTCCTTTTTCCTTTTATTATGAATCAATATAAAATTTAATACTTTTCTTCAATAATCTTAAATATTACTCGATAATTCATAAATAAATTATGCTCATTAATAATAAACATACTTATGTATATATATGTATACATATTTAATTCATAAAAATATTAATAAACATATATATGTATATATATTATGCTCAATAATATAATTTTAAAAAAATACTCAAAGTATAAACTCAACAATAAAATTTATGAAGTATTTATTAAAAAATTTTGCATGTAATTAATTAAAAAAATTAAATATTAATAAAAGTCTATTGTTATATTAAAACCAGGTTTAAGATTTGTTAGTATTAAAAGACTAAAACATACTTACGGAACATTAAACAAATGTCATAACTCATAAGCATATTTCTCTAGGTACATGTTTATCAAAAGTATACAACAACAACAACAATGACAAACATTTTAAGCAAAACTAAGAGCATAAACATTCATGTTAAAGAAAAATATTGTACAATCGTAAGTAACAAAACTAACATCATTAGACATTGAATGAGTAAAGATCATACATACCTGTTTCATATCAAAACTTGATATAGTCCAGTTTGATGTCATTGGTTCGGGATTTTGCGAAAAAATCTCGTCTCATACCGATATTTCAATATCTAGAAAAAAACTTTCATCCCAACCGATTTAATCCGGCATAGGTGCGAGATGACCTGGTTCGTCCGGTTTTTGGTTCGAAAAATTAAGGAAGAACCCCATTTACAAGTTTTATCTATCATTCATTTCCTCATATCTTTTAATACACATTTCACTCCTTAAACCAACCCTTATTTATATTTTACTCAAACTTGAAGAACTTATGATATAACAAAAACAATTTGTGTGGGATCCATATTGACCAACTTTTTCTTCTTTTTCCTGACACCATCGGCTCCTTGTTCTCCATTATAGCACATTTTCCTCTATAATTTGGCTCTCAATTTCTCAAGGCGGGGAACGAAATTGTTCACCCACACCACACCACATTGAATTCATGCACTACGTTCAATTCATCTCTTTCCTTTCATTCAATTTCACATTTCACCAACTCATAATTTCATTCAATTTCTTGAAGTTAAACTGAGTTGAGCAGGACAGTGTACATTGATATGACGGTCCTTGATATGAAGAGTCAAGAATCACTTCAACCACTCGACATCTAACTCGTTGATCTTTGTAGATTTGAAAATGATATTCTCTCCATTTCTATTCACAAATCAATGACCCTATTTGATGTGTATGAAGAACTCAAGAAGAAATGCCTATAAATTAATCCTCTTTCTGTAACATTAAGGTATTGCTCATCAACTTCAAGCCCAAGTTACTCAAACTGATGATAGTGATATGTCGAACATGTGCTACGTTTACATATGCACGTACAGGTGTAATTGAACTGGTAGTAATTAAGAAGACAAATCCTCCCCTTACAAGGCATTCATCTTCCAATGTTCAACAAGAAATAAGATAAAAACTTGAGTATTTCGTGACGTTTATGTTTGCATGTATTCATGCATAAATCTGATCTTTATTTAAAAAATATAGTATTTGCATTGTATTTTATGGTATAAAATAAATGATTCGTAGTAAGGATATTAAACGTTTAGATTCATAATATACTCATTACTGTATAGACATCGTAAGTATTTATAAATGGGAGAACTGATACAGTGCAAATGTTGTTACTCTCCTTCTGTAAGATGACTTCGATAAAAAGTGTTTCATATCATGTACATGTTAAATATGATGAAGTATATATTTTAGTAAAAGTAATGCAATTAAATTTTAATACAATACTTATATAGAAATATTTGGAATATACTAGATCCTTTGTAGTAACAGTATTTTGTGTACATTTAGAACTGATGCTAATGTTTTTCTTTTAAACTTTTCTTGTAAGGTCTGTACATGATGATAGTCCACCTTCTGTCACTGTTCCAAACAGTGAGAACATATCCCTTTATGCTTGGCGTTATTATATTCGGGGAATAGGTCAGGTGTTTTCTAATGCGGATGAGTTTCGTGTTGCCATCAGAAATTATGCTATTGCGACAAACTGCGATTTCAAATTCAGAAAAAATGATAGCGATAAGGTAATTGTTGTTTGTCCTAATGAGCCTTACAAGTGGTGTATCTATGCGCCGAGCTTCAAAAGATCAGGGAAACTCACGATACAACGTTGCGATATGACACATAGATACAGGAACAGTATAGCGAATAGAGGACATCCAAAAGCGAAGACAGTATGGGTTTCTATTATCGTGAAGAGAAAGTTGAGATAGACTCCGTTTAGATTATGACCGATGTTCAATGAAATTATGGAGTTTAACTTCAATATCATCATGAGTGGTGTGTCAAGGAAGTCGTATTAGGAGAAATGCATGGTAAAGTTAGATGGTCATTTGATCAATTGAGATGGTATTGCAATACGTTAAAGATGACAAATCCAGGAAGTATAGCGGAGTACGAACTAGAGAGTGGTACTTGTAACGTCCCGAAATTCGACATTCCCGTTACATGATGTTATGCCGTCATAGACTCAATCCATGATAAGGTCAAATAACCCAAACGGGTTTGTAGGTATAAAAGCTAAGGAAAACTATCAAATCATTATCATTATAAACCTTGATGATGTTATGCAAACCCAAATTACATTACATTACCTCACAAATACATTGTCCAAATGTCTACAAGTGGTTCCCAATCAAATTATTTTATGTAGCATTTATTACATATTGAACAGTGAGGTAATTAACTACATGCATAGAATCTCACTCTAACGTTTCAGTATCGCCCTATGGTGGATCTGCAAATAAAACGCATAACAGGTGAGATAAAAGCTCAGCAATCAAAAGTATATATACTATTTGCAGAGTACTCCCCCAACTATGATGATCGATGAGTACCTATAAAACATTTTCTAGTAGCCACAGGAAAATATGGACGCCATATCAAACTATACACATAATAATAGCTTATACGTCTTTGTCCTCTTTTATAATCTTTTACTTACTTAACCAACGCAAGTCCGTATCCCGAAATGAATGATAGAATTCAATGAGGACAAAAGAAAAAGAGAGATTTTTTTGAGATATAAACACTGAGTTGGGGCAAGTTCTCAGTCACATATCATCTACCAAAATCATTTGAAAACCCGTTGTTTTTTATGAAAGTGTTTCTGTTTTTCATGAATACTACGGGTGAGTTGGGTTCGCGGCCCAAAATCACTATGTCTATTGCATGTACTTCGGCTTGTTAAACCCTCACTTACACGAAGACCCCCCTGCAGAGGACAGCCTTATACCCAATCGGTCGATATTCTGGCCTGCGATTTCTTATCGCTGCGCATACAAAGAAAACCACACTTGTCCTCTTACTAGCTAGATTTAACGTCTCATCCAGTCAAGTCCGCTTTGAACCCTCGTAGAGCCAAAGAATCCGATCCCGGAGGATCCACTATACGACCTCATCGACGACAACGGACTTGTTTGGTTATCTTTAGTTTGTTATAATGTTTGTTGTAGTGTTTCTTAAATCTACACTTTCTTTATCGTTACATATGTATAACATAATCATCATAAAGACTACACATCATTCTTCTCCGTTTCTGTCTTCCATGGTATTGCATAATATTAGATGTATCGTTTGACCACGAGGGTGTTTGCGTCATATTAAATGTCCCGATCTCTGGGACGGGCGTCCCGACCTCTGGAACGGGCGCCCCGACCTCTAGAACGAGTGTTCCAACCTTTAGAATGGGTGTCCTAGATTCTATCCAATATGATTTTTCGATACATTTAAATCTATAACTTCTCGTATACACATTCAAAAATTATTTCAAATAATTCTACATAAACTAGACTCTATAAACTTTCCATAGAATTAGAGTTCTTATTATGAAGCCTTATCAATAGTTACAGTTAATTCATTCAAGTTTATATTTTCTACTAAATCAGATAGTTTGACCTTTATTCACTAATTAACTCATAAATCTTTACATACAACTCTAAATTAAGATTTATAAACTGTTCAGAAAATTAGACTTCAAGATCTTTTCAGCGATATAAGGCACTTTCTAACCCTTACTAAGTGATTCTAAATTAAGCTACAAAGTCAGTTCTGTAATCAGTTTTTACAGATTGACATATCCAAACATTTTGATTTATATCTTAAGATTCATAGCTTTAAATCATGATTTTTTAACTTCATTAGAAAGTACACAAATAAAGTTTCATCATAAATTAAAATCAGAATTTATTTCAAAGCCTATTAGTCGTCACGGGCGTGACGCTATGTAAAACACAAAACCTGAATGTGTTTCGTTGGTCACGGCCGTGACAACCAATAAACCTGCTTTTTAACTCATTTTTCGTCCAAATTTCTCTAGAATAATCCCAAAATGACTCATTATGATCCGTACAATTAATATGCAAACATCTATACACTTATGCATGACAGAAACGGATCAAAATGGGATTTGGTTACCTCTTGAGCGTTTTTTAGGTTTGAGACTTTGTTTGATGATAACTCTCACTCTACATGACGGATCTTCGCACCGTTAGATTCGTTGGGTTTCTGACTTCTTCTCGAACGTCGTGATCCTCGAATTGATAATCCGTTAGGTCTAGTGCAAGATATGATTGAAAAGAGTGAGTTAGCTACACGTGGTATATGTGAACAAATCTGAAAACAACAATAACTCTTGATCCGATAGTTGGATTTCCATATCGTTTGTGGCGTTGGATTCCTTGATTTGTCCTCTTTGTCGTGATCATCAATCTCTCTAATTTTGATGAAATATGGAGACCGTGTCGTGATGTAGAGTATGAGTATTTTGTTAGGAAGAGTGTAATGATGTTTGTAGTGTTGATGAGAAATGGTGATGATGATGATGTGCGGAATGATGATTGAAATGGATGATGGTGAGTTTATGGTTGATTGTAGATGAAGAGAGAATGATGGTGAAGAGAGAAAATGAGTGAAGGATTGATGAGAAGATGAAAATGGTGTCGGAAGAGATTTGTGAAGATGAAGGTGGTGTTAATGATTGAAAGAAGGTGGAAGTGGAAGTGGTTGTGGTGGTGGCGGTGAAGGATGAGGTGGGGTGCTTGTGGTGGAATGGTGTGTGGAATGGTTATGGTGGGGATGATGGGAGGGAAGTGAGATGGAGGGATAGGTGGCCGATGGGGGTGAAGGTAAAGAAGAAAAGAGAAGGGTGAGTAGAGGTGCGTAGTATATTGGATGCAATTGTTTAAGTAATTATGATATTTTATATACCGTATTTGTAAAAATGTAGTGTAATTTTATCTCCAAAATTTATTTCGTTCGGACCGTAACGTTTCAAATATTTTATTAAAACGTTCTATCGAAGAAAATATTATTTTAGAGATTAAAAATTTTACAGTTGTACGCGACTCTCTTAATTTCGTAACGTTCGTTACACGTGTCACACTTTATAACTTTTATTCCTTGTCGTATTTTTGTTTATCTTATTTATTCTAAATATATGCTTCACATATATTTCTTTAATATTTATACATCCCACAAATCTCGGGTATTACATTACTTCTCAATTCAAGCGGCTATTCATTTGTTTCAGAGCGTGCTTGATTGGTTTTATGAGTAGCTACAGATTTTCTATCTTCTTGTATGGGACGTTCATAAAAAAATAGGTATAAAGGATGTCTTCTAAGCTTTTCTTATTTGCTTGGCACTTCAGGTTCCAACAACAAAAGTTTTTTCTTCACTGGATGCAACAAAATTGACTATTTGAGAGGTCTTCACGTTACCAAACAGCTAGACTATGGCCTCATGATTAGATGGGGCCTTTTTCTCTTGTCATCGGAACATCCGTGGAGTTTTGAAGGGTTCAATATCATGCCTTCCAAGTGCTCATACGTCCACATCTAATATAAAAAAAAAAAAAGACATAAAATTTATGTAGCCAAAAAATTAAAATTACACATTCGACTGGTATCGTAGACCACATACCAAAAGATCAAAGACACAGCTATCCAAATACGCAGCCTTCATAGAATCTTCCTTGTCCTTTTTCCCCTTCCTTGGCATCTTTGTCTCCATCGCTTTGAACTTCGGGATAGTTTCGATCAAATAATCATACACGATAGCACCCCAAGCAAATTCCCACAAACGTTCGATGTCATCAACATACGCAAACAAAGATCTATGTGTGTACCTACTCGACTTGGGAAATATGACACAATTGCACACAAATAATACAAATACCTAAACAAAATCATCCGCTCCCACATTGTCCTCCATTATGACAAGTACAAACATCATCTTACACAACACTTTTCTTTTCGAATTTTTCTCCGAATTCTTAAACAACCTCTCAAACATCGTACTACTACGAACCCCTTGAAAATTAACACGCAAACCATTCATCCTCATACCTACTATCATAGAAATATGTTCCTTGTTGAATGAAACAAAACGATCATCAACGCCAACAACCATGCCAGGAGATCATGCTTTCACTTCGTGACGATGGCTTTCAAACGAGGTGAACTGATCAATAACATCGACGTGTATAAATAATGATCAAAAGGGGTGTTTCTCACCTTCTTATGACACAACCCCAACAACACCTTATTCAAATCCACCATCTTTTTGTAGAAAAAAGAAACAAAACACCGACATTGAAGGTCAAGTGGTCTTCGTATCTTC
The DNA here is from genome assembly GCA_035668315.1 of Drosera spatulata. Classification (NCBI taxonomy): domain Eukaryota; kingdom Viridiplantae; phylum Streptophyta; class Magnoliopsida; order Caryophyllales; family Droseraceae; genus Drosera; species Drosera spatulata. The sequence goes on from JAOVYX010019266.1 coordinate 9,963, forward strand.
TTCGCTCTTGTCTTTACATCATTTTGTTCTTCTCCTCTTGTTTTACTTTTGGTCCTCTTCGGTTCGGTTCTCATGGTCTTCTTCCCATGCTCTAATTCTCCTTTCTCCGAATTTTCAACCTCTAATTGAACCGAATTTTTGACAGGGTCGTCCAATTGAACCACTTTCTTCTTGCCTTTCCTCCCCCTCTCTTTCCCCATGTCAATTTGTTAGTGGTGGTCAGTGTCTAGAGTTTCGATTTTGATGGTGGTAAATGCTTAGGGTTTTGATTGTGGTAAGAGTGATGGCTCGATTATGATAAAAGATTCGGTGGTTATGAATTGTGGTGGTGGATTCAAGCCCGAAGATTTCGATGTGATGGTGGATTCAAGCCTGAAGATTTCAATGTGATGATGGATTTGGTGGTGGTTTGCATGCAGTGAGAGAGAAGGGAGGAATAAGAGTGCGTTGTGGAGGTGTCAAGCTTCAAAAAATAAAAAAGGTAAAATCAAAAGTGGGGGATATGATGTTTGACCTTGGCTTTAAAATAATAATAAAAATAGGAGTATATTGAGTGAGTTGTCGTATGAAATTGAAATAGGAAATATAGTATAAATAAAAGTGAAGTGGAGAGTGAGATGTGATGGAAAACTTGAAGAGAGATTTAGTCTCAAGTCTCCTTTTTTTGATCTAGATTAGTTTTTGGGAACGATTTTGCACATTCCTAATTGAATTTATATACTCTCCTAATTTCAAAATAAATGTAAAAAAAAATCTATATTATTTAACACACATTTAAAGAAGGTTTAATTTTCGTATTAACCATGCAACAAAGCGCGTTCTTAGTTAGAATTGAAATACATAACTTAAATCATTTTAATATTATAAAATTATTTTATAAAAAAATAATATTTGATCGTCCTACTATGTAGTTATGTTTTATACATTAAATACGAATAATCAAAATATTATATTTATATTGAATTCAAGTGAGTAGTTACTTAACCAATCTTTCCAGAAAAATGTCACATTATAATTAAGTAATGAATACGTAAATGCCCATATACGGGACAAAAATCATTTACGTTATGATACGGTAAATCTTCTTCTCCCTTCTCTTCTCTTGTTCCACCCAATTTCATCACTTGCCACCTCCCATGGCGGCGACTTTCCGCTGCCCCACCCCCCTCTCCTCCGCCGCCACCTCAAAATCCACCTCGCCACTCTCTCCATCCTTTCTCTCCTCCCCAATCTCCCCTCTCAATCCCACCCTCACTCTCCGCTCCCACTCCTCACCCATCACCGCCACCAACAATTTTCCCGCCGACGCAAACTCCTCGTTCACCGAGGTAAACGAATTCGAATCACGGTGTTTTTGAGATTTTGTGATTGTGATTGTGATTTGGTGTGGTGTGGTGTTGTGTAGGTGATCGAGGGGTTGATTGGTGGGAGGGATTTGAGGGAAGAGGAAGCGGAGGCGACGTTGGAGTACTTATTGGAGGGGGCGGATGAGGTGTTGATTACCGCTTTTCTGGTCGCGTTGAGAGCCAAAGGAGAGACTTACGAGGAAGTACGTGGTGTTTTTTCTGCTATGTGGTTGTAATTCTGATCAATGCTATTGTTTATCGGTTCGAAGAGTGGGGTAATTTAATGTAGAGAATTGACGTATAGTATCAGTGAGGCTGTTTAGGGGAATGTAGTGGACTAGGCTATGCATATATGTCACAAGATCGGTTTGTTTCTTGATCGAAAGTAGCCTTTTGGATAGGAATTAGGCATTATGTGTAATAGTTGACATCAGGATAACAAGAAGTAGAAAATCATCCTTTGAGGATAAGTTTGTCATGTTGATGGGATACATCTGTCAATAATGTCGTCTCGATTTTTCAACAGAAACAATTTCTTTGTTGCTTTGGCTATGATATGATATTACCATTTTCTCCCCTTCATTGTTTTGAATGGGAGCATTTGGCAATATAGAATAAGAGAACTAAGTAAGTAATGTTTGTGAGACGATATTGCGTACAATATCCCATCAAGGACACGTAAAAAAGATATAGGAGAATGACACAATTGCATATGCACACCACACGCGATTGCCTTGATTTTACTGTTGTTGTTGAAGTGATGTGTGCTGAGCTACAGGAAGTGCATAGAAGATGAATTCGAGTAATGATACCTAACTATTCATTGTGAGCAGATTGTTGGGTTGGCCAAAGGGATGATGAAGCACAGCAAAAATGTAGAAGGTTTGGGGGATGCGGTCGACATTGTGGGGACGGGTGGTGATGGAGCAAACACTGTGAACATATCTACTGGAGCCTCCATTCTCGCTGCAGCTTGTGGTGCCAGAGTTGCCAAGGTGAGGTCTTGGCCCTCTTTAGCCAATAAAACGGTAACATGGAAACGGTGCCCACTTTGTAGCAAGATCTTTTATCTTCTGATTAGCCTGTCATTTAAAGAAGCTCTCTGCAAGTGCAAGTGCTCATTGCATGCTACCTTTCCACTCTTGGGGCCTAAGTTCTAAAAAAGGAAATATGACTCTTGCTTGTTGATGCATGCTGTCGTAGGCACGTCAAATTAGAATTTATATGTACTCACTTATACTCTAAAAATATTTAAAATAATGTAATAGTGGAAGTAAGGGTCGAACCCACAGGGACGGTCGCAATATTATTTATTCTTTTTTCTTTAGTCACTAAAGAGAACTATTATAAATATGAAACTAAGATTTGGGGGGTTTTGTTTTTTACTGATGAAACTAATTGAATTGCTGAAATTAAGCTAAAATAATCTATATTGAGGTGTTTTCTTATGTGATAAAAAAAATAGAGAGGTCGACTAATTACATTCTAGCTTTTTAGAATCAATTATGGATGAATATCATATAGATTCGTTATTTAGATAGGTTTGGCCGTGACACCTTTGGGCATAAAGTATCACATTCGTTAGATTGTTAATTATCAATGAGGTTGTATAATTAACCTAATCTATCTATCCCTAACATACCAATGACCTCGTATATGCTAAAAATAAATAAATTGAATCAAAACAAGGGAATATACCAAACATGAACATTAATAGCAATGAGCTTAAACTATATAGGTTCACATGCAATCAATCATAACGTCATGCCAATGAGTTGAAATCATGAATTGTTATTTTGATATCAATATAATCACTTAGCGTGATTAATAGTCAGGTTATGTCATCAATGGGTGATCAAGCTATTTGATTTCATAACATATAATGGATTAAGGTCAGATTTCATGCATCAATCTTAACATACAAAACTGATTTTGATAATCTAACTCATCTCATGATCCGTATTAGCTAAAATTTCATTAATCTATCCCCATTATATAATTACTAACTCATTATATCAATCAGCATCACATACATCATTATTACATGCATCATGACAACCATGACTCTAAATGAACAGAGAAAGAAGGATAATATAGCATAGAAGAATGAAGATACGATGATGAATTGAAGAGATTCAAAGCGTTACAACAAGTTCCGATCTTCAAAATCGTAAAAAAACAATAATTTAAATTAGGGTTTTAAGAGAATAAAGGCGGCCGAAAGGCCCTGAAAAACAACCCTAATCTTCTTCAAAATAAAGAAAATACACGGGTATTTATAGAAATCAACAAACGACTTTAAACGTAACAGCTCCAAAACAGTTCCAAACGACTTTAAACGTAACATCATCATCCAATGCATGTGAATATCACCAGAAATCATTGAAATCAACATGAGTGATCGCCAAATCATCACACTTCATCACGATCATCTTCAATATTTTTTCATCCAATTCATGAGTTGTCAAAAGTTGCTCTTTTCAATTAAATCTACAATGAAAACACGCAAACAGTATCCAAATCCAAAAACGTAAACTAAACTAAACTAAAACCATGAAATAAAGAACTCAAATACGACAAAGCAATAGGTTTAATATAAATAAAATACGTGTGTTTACACACACATCACTTGTAATTAAGTGTACTAGTGCAAGAGATCCAAGCAGTTATGGGTTAGGTCCTTACGGAATAATGATGTTGTGCAGCGTTTCGTCGACCTCTTAAGCTTAGGGTCATAATGGCACAATCTTACCATACACTGTGTGTGGTAGAGAAACAAGGACCTCTTTGTAAAAGTCGACCTGTTTGACATTTTATTTTATTAAATTGAATTGGCATCAGTTAATGAGGCTTTGAATTATTGACAGCAAGGAAGCAGGTCGAGCTCTTCAGCATGTGGCAGTGCTGATGTGTTGGAGGAACTGGGAGTAGCTATTGATTTGGAACCAGAGGTATGTGTACGTTGACTCCTGAGTTCTGACTTTTACTATTAACAAAATGGCACTTTGCTACGGATGTCACTGGTGGTAATATTATGTACATGAAGACTATCCAGCTATCAGCTCATATTTTTGTAGGACATGTCAAGTTGCTGAAATCTTGTTGGCGCAAAAACCCAAATGATTTCTTCTGCTTTCTGCTACTTATGCTGTTTTCATTGGAAGTTTCAATTGTTTACCTAATGATAGCAATTTAGTGGGACATCATAGACATGCTTAGTTTATCAAATTGCCGAGCAATCTAGAAGTATGAATTAAAATTGCTCTTTGTGGGGCTAATATTGCCTATTTGTTTTCAAATTATCAGGGTATAAGAAGCTGTGTCTTGGAAGCAGGAATTGGATTTATGATGGCTCCAATATACCATCCAGCAATGCAGAATGTTAGGCCTGTTAGGAAGAAGCTCAAAGTGAAAACTGTGTTTAACATATTGGGTCCCATGTTAAATCCAGCTCGGGTTCCTTTTGCTGTGGTTGGGGTGTATAAAGAAGACCTCGTATGTGCCTATCGTGAGCATTTCTCAACTTACCCCTTCTATTCAATATGTCTCTTGTGCAGAATAGAATTTGATTGTCACATTTGCTATTACTTTTTATTTTGTAAAAGGTTCCTAAGATGGCTAAAGCTCTCCAGAAATTTGGCATGAAAAGGGCATTGGTAGTTCACTCGGAAGGATTAGATGAAATGAGCCCTTTAGGTGAGTTGTGTTATTCAGGATTACGCCCATGGCAGAGGGGGAAGCTTCTAAAGTTAAGATTTTTTAAACTTTTGTCTTCATACTTGACAAATTTATGTAACTAACAGGACCAGGTGTTGTCCTTGATGTTACCCAGGAAAAGGTTGAGCAGTTCAGCTTTGATCCATGTAAGACCTTGGCACTTCGATGAATTGCTTACCGTATTCCTATTTTTATGTTGGGGTTGTTTTATTATTAGGTAATGGTCGAAATATATAGTGCATGCGACAATGAGCATCTTAATTCGATGGAATTCATATGGGTTCTTTCCAATATGGTTCATTTGCGCTCTTTCTTCATATCAGTTTCTGTTGTGGGGATTTTCTGACACAGAATTTTCCAGTGGAGTTCGGTATTCCTCGGTGCACGGTAAGCGATTTGAGAGGAGGAGGAGCAGAGTACAATGCTGAGGTATTGAAGCGTGTGTTATCGGGGGAAAGGGGGCCGATAGCAGATGCACTTGTAAGCCGAGTCCTCAATTATCTTGTCGAAAAATCTTTATCAAAGATCAGTATATCACTCTCATGACCCTTGCATTGGAAACTTTAGTCTGGTTATGGAGACATTGAACAATGTATTCTTGCCAGTAACCTGACACTGGGGTGTCCCTATTTGCTTACTGCGGTCTCGATGTTTCAGGTACTAAATGCTGCCGCAGCCCTGTTAGTAAGTGGCCATGTAAATTCTCTTGGTGAAGGAGTATCCCTTGCCCGGGAAACACAAATCTCTGGTAAATCTAAGTTGACGCTGGATTCATGGATTCGTGTCTCCAATGTAAGTTAACCTTTCATTCGATCCTAGCCTTCTCCCTTCACGGTTCTGATTGCATTTTATTTTCAATTTCATTTTACTCGTAGCATACAGTAATCGTGTATCTTCTGTTATTACCGACTTGCAGAAGATGAAAGCAGCTGCTGTGGAAGCTGCTCTTGTAACTTGATTTCGTCGATCAGCCGATAGTGCAGCAGGAGGTTGATCACTTGATGTTGTACCATCCATCATGATTAACGTGTAGATTAACCGCTGACAATAATACAGGTGCGTTTGGGTTTTGAAGTTATATTTTCCAGTTGTAATTTTTTGCGTCCTACGACATTACGTTTCCACCGTTGAGATGACTTGAGGGGTTAACTGTATGCATCTTCATCAGTTGATGCGAAGAATTTTTTGTTGTAGAATATAATTATGTTCTGATTTATTGAAGATTATTATTATTTTCATCCCAAATAAATTGTGACATATTATTAAAAATAGACGTATCATGCAAATTGCAACACTTACATAATAAGTAACTTTTGAATGTTAAAACCTCCAAACTAATTTTATTTTATATTATTTTTTTTTATTATTTTTTCTATGCATTTCTTCGAAGGGAGTAATTGATTTGTGTTAAGGGCTGGCTTTACAGCATGTTTCATTTATTGTATCCATTCCGTAATATGTTCTTGGGATGCATTCTTTTAGCATGCCGTGTTCCTTGCGAAGGGAAGACATTCTTGAATCTGCAACATACGGACAATCTAGAGATTAGCTAGGAGCAACATCTGCGGATGTTTTTGCTCTGATCGCACAAATCAGAACTTACCCAGCTTCTATAATATCGTGGCGCAGCAGGGAAATTGTACAAAGACGTCAAAATGGATCAACCAAAATGGCTAATCTTGTAGATACTCTCACTTCAGTTACAAGGTGGCCTAATCAGAAATCAACATTACTAGTATAACTAAACACACGTTACATAACATTACATAGAATGATCGCAGCCTCCCACAGTAAAAAGTTGAACACCAAGCGGTCAGGAAACTCAGATGCTGTACAAGTCATAGTGTGGCTCTGCCTGTTTAGAAAAACGACAAGATCGAAGCTTGAAGTTTGATCTCAAGATCGCTAAGAACCAGTCTCGTGTATATCCATAGGATTCTCCTGACTACTGCTTCGACTTGACCACAATTTGATGGTGCGGTCATGTGAAACAGTCACGATGCATTGTCCATCTGCGTCACAAGCAAGAATTGGAATGTTCAAAGTCCTCTCAAGACACAGCATACTATACAATTTATTCAACGCAACTAATAACATGTTTCTGAGTTCTCACGCCAAAAGATGCAGAAGAGATCGAGCTACTAAAATGAGGACGAGCCTTACCTCCTACTACATCTGCAGATGTAACTTTAGCTTCGTGTCCCGAGAGTGTCTTAACAGGCTTAAAATCACGAGATGACCAAACCTGTCAACGCAACAACAATCAGAATGACACATAGCAGAGAGTAATACGAAAGTAAACTGTGAACAAACTCAAATTCACAGCTTAGTACCTTAGCTGTCATGTCGTAGGAAGCCGTAACTAGAAAATACCCTTCTTGAGGCTCAAACTTGACTTGGGAGATGAGGTTGGAATGAGCCGGTATTATGTAAACCGACTTTCTCTTTCTCAAGTCCCATATTCGACAAGTATTATCCTCGGATCCGGAGGCAAGATGATAGCCATTTGGAGAGAAGCTGACCCCAAGAACCTGAACATAGAAATACAACAAGAATTCATCAGTATATATTCTTTTGAAGGGATTGCTTCAATTAATAACCGTCAAAAACTGGACAACAAAGAGGACTCACAGGTTTAACATGGCCTTCCAAAGCAAGAATACTTCGCCCTGTTCGAAGATCCCAGACACGAGTAAGCGCATCTAGTCCACACGAAGCTACAAGCGACCCATCAGGATGGAAAGAAATCCCATACACGCTCCTGCTATGCCCCTCTTGTAGAAGCAACTCTGTACCCTTCTCAATATCCCACAATCGCCATGTCTTGTCAAAGCTAGTTGTGCCCAGATAGTTCCCAGAGGGATGAAAGGCAATACGAGCTAGTCGGTCCAAATGGCCTTCAAATGTCTTGAGAAGCAATCCATCAGGACTCCACATCTTTGCAGTACGGTCGGCAGAGGCAGTTGCTACATGGAAGTGGACTGGAGAAAACTTGACATCAGTAGCACGCTCAAAATGTCCTTTCAAGACCGAAACCTTATGCAGATTTGGCATACTCCATATCTTTGCAACCCCGGTTAAAGAGCTGGTGTAAATCAAGAAAAGGAAACTGAGCTGGAATTCTAAGCCGAGAGACCAAGTAAACAGGGTCTATAACGCACAATAATATAACCCTAATCCTCTACAGTAATCGAAGGAATTGGTAGAACTACGAGATATATAAAAGATATCACTCATAAGGCACACTTGCAAATATCTTACACAAATTCATATAGTTAGAATCCAATGTGTCATAGAGGACAAATAACATAACAAGATGATCAGTAGCTCACTCATACCAGATCACAGAACACAGTAGTTCCTAAAGTCATTGCAACGATCACCAATAACAATTTCAAGCACTTGATCAAATCAGAACATAGACACAAACCAAAAATGACAGAACACCATAGAACAATACCAAGTAGCGAGCATCTTCCCATCCTTCGAGAACGAGCACCCAGAGAGCGGCCTATCATCCCCAATCTCGCTACAATCAAGAACCAACCCCTCAGCCCCCCTCAACGCAACCCCAATCTCCGCATCCTCATCCTCATCGGGATCATCCCTCTTCCTCCTCGCCCTCGCCAACCTGTCCCTTGCCCTCAACACCGACAACCTCCCAATCTCGACCCTCGCCTCTAACAACTCCCTCGTCCCCTCCGTATAAAACGGGTACTCCAACCCCTCCTCTTCTTCCTCCC
>JAOVYX010019267.1:0-18768 GCA_035668315.1 Drosera spatulata
TAACTTGCAGGCTCTGAGGGACAAGCCTAGGCCATATGAGAAACTTGGTATGTCTCTTAATCAATGCCCATGGTAATCTAGCTCATGCTGAATCATTCATCTTATGACTCCCAGTCAAATTTTCTTTCTTGTTTTTCTTCCTTTTTTTCTACTTCTCTTGCTCTACCCCTACTCAGAAGTCCATGACTTCGTAACTTTTGAATGACTTTTCCTCTTTCTTTGTTTTGAGGTGTGAGCTTTTTACATTGGTCAGACGTTCTTGACAACAGTATTTTTTTATGAAATGTCTCGTACAATAAGATTTTGTTTATCATATCTTTGTTCATATCAGGTCATAAAAGGTTCGATAATGTAATTTAGTTATTTTTCTTCATTCTGTTGGTTTGCTTGTGTCATCTTCCACATACTTGACTGCTAGTCCCCATTTAGTTGAATACCGGAAATCCTGAAATGTAAATTATTCTACCAGCTGCAGACTGTATACTGTAATGTGTTTATTCTGATTTTTGCTGTTGGTTGCTCCCTTGTCCGGTTGTCCCCCATTGCCGTGTCATAAGACACCAAGATTGTGCTTTTGACTCCCTTGTAATCTTTGTCCGTCTGCGGGCACTTTTTCTCCCTTTTCAGCAAGTAATAAAGTTCCTCCATGGATATGTGTTGCCTGCAAATGCTTCATGCTCGGAATTGACCATCTCTATCCTCCAATCTGGTCTCCCTTCATCTTCATCCTCTTCTGTTGAACTTGAGTCCTAGGCAAGTCGAGGTCTGGTTCCAGAATCGCAGGGCGAGGTATGCTGCAATGTTGAGTACGTTAGTTCATGTTAGGTCTCGGTGTATGATGTCTGATCGAGTGATCAAGATCCCAAATTATATGCAAAATTTCAACTGGTCTGAGAGCTGCTTTGATGAATTATATATAGGAGCAAGCTGAGGCAGACGGAGATGGAATGCGAGTACTTGAAGCGATGGTTTGGTTCACTGAGGGAACAGAACATGCGGTTGCTCAGGGAACTGGAACAGCTCAGGGCAATGAAGGTCGACGATCCTCCCACCATGTTGTCACCAGGCATCTTCGAGCACCCTTTCCCATCCTCATCACTGACAATGTGTCCTCGTTGCGTACGGGTAACCCCTTCAGTCGCACTCGCAATCACACTAAAGGACGTCTACAAGCTCAGGCTCCTTCGACCACCTAGCAAATGAGCTCTATCGCGACGTAAATCTAATCTTTAGTTTAAAGGAGCCTGATTTTTTTAGGGTTAACTTTGGAAGTTATGTGCATAACCATTCCTCTGATTCCAGTTTCCGAAATCAACCGCATTGTAAGTGAGTTCCCATAAATGATTGGTGAAATGATGTCACTAGCATTTCGCATCGATCTTTGCTTTTGATTGTCTACTGGCCAAGTTTTCCGGTTTTGTGAAGAAGTTGTGTATTCGTGAGTCTCATCCTTGCGTGAAAGCCCAAAGGTTAAGCTCTTGACGCATCACTGGCCCGCTAAAAAAGGTTGGGCTGTATTGGGCTGATTTCTTATGAAACACAAGGTTCATAAGCGCATACTCATCATATTACTGACTAATGACTATATCAGTTTCTGTCCAATTCATCACACTTGATCACTTTGAGATTAATTTGTTAATACTTCCATGATTAGTAACTGGGCTTCCACTTGGATGAAATGATTTGGATGTAACCATGATCAGAAAACATAATTGTAATCAATAATCGTTATTTGGTTTAATGATAAACAACCATTTCTTCGATCAAATGGTCAATTATTCAACATTATATCTGAATTCAACAACTTCACAGTGGCAGGATATCTTTTAGTGTTCTGAGCAAAGGTACTTCAACCCGTGTAATTACGTCCACACGATTAGAAAATGTCAGAAGCATGCTTTTATATGCAGCATGTCGTCAATATGTTAAAATGACCAGTTAGTGAATTGCAAAATTTTTACAGTTAAATCAGTGATCCAACAAAGAAAGCGCGTCAGCATTGAATAAGCAATGTGCCAAAAGAAGAACCATACATGTTGGTTGTTCAATCCTCTGATTCTCTGAGCCTAGCATATGATATGAGCCATATGATTCTACTAATCAAATTAGCTACCAATGAAATGTGCAACGGAAAATTGATTGCTGAATATTTTTTTTAATACTTCATCACTCGTATTGTCTTGCTGAATGTTACCAGTATCTTGATATAGGAGGAGGGCTGTACAATTTACGACCTGGCTCATACTTTTCCCACTGTTTTTTACCCCAACAATGTCCTTCATAGTCTCTTTGCGTGGTGCAATCACCCAGCCTGTAGCCTGTAGCCTGTGTGATATCTTGTGGTTTTTTGTTTCCGTTCATTGATTGATGAAACAGGATTGTTTAGTATTATTTTTGTTTTTTGTTTTTTAAACGGATGAAAAAAGAAAACAAAAAATCAAGAAAATGATTTTTTTTGTTTCTGTATTCTATTTCATCAAAATATAATATTAAAAGATTTGTTTTATAAAAAGTCATTTAATTTGAAAAAATGATTTTGATTTTTGTTATTGATTTTCTATTTATGTTATTGATTTTGATTTTTTTTAATTTTGACAATAATATCAAATAGATTCTGAATATTCCATCGAACAAATTATTGATGTCAATTGTACCTTGAGACTAGCCATTTTTTACGGAACAATCCTTCATATAAGAATGGATCAATGCAAGTCTTACCTTAGATGCGTCATAGAATCTACTGTTCATATTTAAACAATATCAATAGAGTATGTTAGTTCCATTTTAATCTATATTTTTTATTTTTGTATTTAAATTTTATCCGTTAAATTTTATTCAGTCATTATAATCTCAATCTCATTAAAAAACTTAAAACACAATTTGAGAATTCATCTTCACCATAGACGCTATGAGATATTCTTGGACTCGATATACTTTATTCATCCCATATTAATTATAATATTTTTTTATTTGATCAGTCTCGAAAAAATTATAACATTTTCTTTTCTAGTAATTTTTTAATATAAAAAAATCAAATCAATCTCATCTGTTACGTATATCCATTATCTCCGTTTACAAATGTTACAATAAACGTCATATCATCAAAAAAAAATATTCTTTCATTATCAAAATTCATATAAATTCAACACTCATATAAATTCTTATATCGGATGTAAATATTTTAATAAATATGAGAACTTATTTTCATCTCTATCATTTGCCAGTTTTAGAAATCTCCCAAGCTGTGCACTCAGCTTCCAAAAACATTACATTCTGTTCATATCTATAAATATACACACATTTCCACCCCCACACTTCATCACTCCCATCTCCTCTGTTCATCTCCCATTTACTCAAAAAACAGAACACAACACATCTCTGCCGAACCCATATCAAAGCTCACTTCACTTAACCACTTACATCAATTCCCCATTTTGCCCTCCACTCCATCTCCAATCTCTCACCCTATGCCACTCTTCACATAACCCAAATCACCCAACACATATAGGCATCACAAACACAATCATCATCATCAGCCAAGAAGCATTCGAACTCTGATACGATGATATCGTGGCACGACCTGTACACCGTCCTGGCGGCGATGGTGCCGCTATACGTGGCGATGATCCTTGCCTACGGGTCCGTCCGGTGGTGGAAGATCTTCACCCCGGACCAATGCTCCGGCATCAACCGTTTCGTCGCTGTCTTCGCCGTCCCGCTCCTCTCCTTCCACTTCATCTCCTCCAACAATCCTTATCAGATGAATTTGAAGTTCATCGCCGCCGACACCCTCCAGAAACTCATCATGCTGGCTGCCCTCGCGCTCTGGACTAACTTCACCCAGAACGGATCCTTGGAATGGATGGTGACGATCTTCTCGCTGTCCACGCTCCCCAACACGCTCGTCATGGGAATCCCGCTGTTGATAGCCATGTACGGACCTTATTCGGGCGCCCTGATGGTGCAGGTCGTGGTTCTCCAGTGTATTATCTGGTACACTTTGTTGCTCTTCTTGTTCGAGTATCGAGGGGCGAAGATTCTGATCATGGAGCAGTTCCCGGAGACCGCGGCATCGATTGTGTCGTTCAAGGTGGATTCGGATGTTGTCTCGCTCGATGGGAGGGACTTCCTGGAGACCGATGCGGCGATCGGGGACGACGGGAAGTTGCACGTCACGGTCAGGAAATCGAATGCGTCGAGGCGGTCGTTGGTGGGGCCGGGATCGCTTCCTTCCTTTACCCCCCGGCCGTCCAACCTGACTGGAGCTGAGATTTACAGTCTCAGCTCCTCAAGGAATCCGACGCCCAGGGGAAGTAACTTTAATAACACTGATTTTTATAACATGATGGGGTACGGCGGCGGAGGGTTCGGGGGCCGGCCGTCGAACTTTGGGGGCGCCGAGCTGTACTCGGTGCAGTCGTCGAGGGGGGTCACCCCTCGGCCGTCTAATTTCGAGGAGAGTTGTGCCCCCAACTCTCCTCGATTCGGGTTTTACCCTGCAGGCACGACAGGGACACAAGCCGCAGCTGCAGGGTCTTACCCGGCCCCAAACCCAGAGTTCGGGGCACTGCCCGCAGGGGCTAAGAGCAAGAAGAATGTTGCAACACATCACCAACAGCTGATTCAAGATAATCAAGAGGTTCCTCAGGGGAACAAGACTAACCATGATGCTAAGGAGCTACACATGTTTGTGTGGAGCTCCAGCGCATCGCCCGTGTCTGAGGTGTTCGGCGGAGCTCATTTTGGGGGCACGCCGGAGCAATCTGGCAGGTCTGATGGTGCCAAGGAAATCCGGATGCTCGTTCCTGATCATCCTCAGAATGGCGAAGCAAAACGTAAATGAATTAGGCCTCGTAACTTTTGATCAAAATTAAGAAAAGATGAATACTAACTTTGTTTTAGTCTTGGTTTGGTATTGATGTTCTTAACACAGCGATTATTCCGGAAAGCGAGGTGTTTGCTGGGGAGGATTTCAGTTTTGCTGGTGGCAAGATGGGTGAAGGTGAGGATAGGGAAACCGAGAAGGATGGAGCGGCCGAGGGGCTATCCAAGCTGGGATCCAACTCCACCGCGGAGCTTCACCCCAAGGCGGCCGGGGATGGCCCCGAGCCTGGTGGTGCAGCGGGCAAACAAATGCCGCCGGCTAGTGTGATGACCAGGCTGATCTTGATCATGGTTTGGCGAAAGCTTATTCGCAACCCGAATACTTACTCCAGTCTCATCGGACTTATTTGGTCGCTGATTGCATTCCGGTAAGATAGTAGTGTCATTAGGAACTTTGATTATAAGTTACAATCATATGTTTGATCGACTAGTGTTTTGAATCGAATTTGTGTGATTTAGGTGGCATGTGGAGATGCCAAAGATAGTAGCAAAGTCGATCTCGATACTGTCAGATGCTGGTCTTGGAATGGCTATGTTCAGCTTAGGTCAGTATCTTTGTCGTTAAACATATGCTAGATTCGTAATTTAACACTGGTATATGTCTTTGATTCTACTATAGGAAAAAACAAGAAGCTCGTACCATAAATTTGTAATTTTACAATAGATAATGTGCAGAAAAGCTGTGTCTGGGCTTGCTGAACTTTCATACATGTATTCAATACTAGTAGTTCATTCCTTTTAATCGATTTTGCTTTGTTTGGTGTCACCATTTGACCTTTTCAACTTTGTCAAAATAACAAGGGTCACAAACATAGCTATCCATCCATCTCAATGAAATCCAACATACCAATAAATACCTTAGGAGCTTAATCCATACACTCATATAGTCACATGCACTATCTTAAATTGGTACCACCGCATTATTAGAGACATCTGTATGCACATGTTACTCTTAGCCTTTACTATTGCTTCGACATCGACCCTAAGAAAAGCATGTACAATGTCAATGTCTAATCAGGAGGCCTGTATCCAGACACACCTTAATCTGATCCTAACATTGTAAAATCATTATAGTGACATGTATCAAGACACACATTGGTCGGATCCTAACACGGTAAAACCGTCGAATGACATAGTGACATGACGAAGTTAACGCCGGGTACTATTGGTCGGTCGGGGGAAAACAAGAGGGACAGGGGAAGAACATGGTCTTGTATGGTGGTCCAAATTCATTACCTTATAGAGTTGGTGCCTTGGTGGGCATGGTTGGGGTGACACCATAGGTGTTCAAGAACTTTAATTAGCTGTACAACTATTATAAACACAGATGACTGACTAGTCTCTCTTTGCATTCTGGCAGAGGCCCAGATTGGATGTTATACCAGCATATAGATTTTGTTGTCTCTGTACTATTTATCCATATGAGAATTTAATTGATTTAGAAGTTGATTGATGTTGTGCTGGTTAATTGGGATTGAAGGACTGTTCATGGCTCTACAACCTAAGATAATAGCATGTGGTAACACGCTCGCCACCTTCTCAATGGCGGTTAGGTTCATCACCGGCCCTGCTGTCATGGCCGTCTCCTCCATCATCATTGGCCTAAGGGGCGACCTTCTCCGAATTGCCATAGTTCAGGTGTGTATCTCACATTTCGTATATTTTCTCAGCTGAACGAGTTCAATAACGGATTGCATTACGTACGCTAAAATTCTTACTTCTATCTGTCTATCTGTTTGTAATAGGCCGCTCTTCCGCAAGGGATTGTACCATTTGTGTTCGCAAAAGAGTATAACAATCATCCGGCAGTCCTCAGCACAGCGTAAGTGCATCTGTTATAAATAGTAGTACTTCAATATCAGCATTTGACTAGGATCATGAATTTCCCTGTAGTGTATATCAAGCTAATTGATTTGTTCATGATCAGGGTGATATTCGGCATGCTGATAGCACTACCAATCGACTTGGTCTACTACATTCTTCTCGGGCTATAATACAACATGATCCATTCCACGGCTAGGACCAAGTTATGTTCAATTCTGGCCAAGTTACCAGGAGGACTAATGTTAGTACGTACGTCTGTGACGACAACGGACCAGTTTTAAACAAGCTAGATGGCATAGGTGCTAATATCGTTGGCAGAACAGATTCTGTGCGACAATGTTGTAGATTGATATTTTATCACGGGTCGGATGTGCTTGAGATGTTTGACCTGCTGCTCGGTCCTGGAAGGGTAAGGTCGACGACTATTGAGATAGATGATTATATAAATGCAGAGGACGAGGAGCAAGCTTTCGAAGTTTCTGCTTTCAGAAGATTTGGAGCTGATATGTTTTGATGAACCCTTGGCAAAAAAGTTTAGGGCACAAAAGCAGAGAAGGTGTGACACTAAACAGAAGCATTGTATACGGGGAGGGTACTGTGAATGGTCACTCATTTTTCATGGACTAGTTTTGTGAATTTTCGTACTGTAAATTGGTGCTTAATTGTTTTCAAGAAACCGAATTCTAATTGATACGATCATCATCGAAGTGCTACCTTTTGTTCACATTTAGCGTAATCCTGCTCATTTTAGGATCGGCTGCTATCTTTGCGAGCATTCATTTTGGAGCTAGATCAATAGCGAGCATATTCGAATTGCTAAAATGAGTACTTATTAAGTGGTACCTTTTGTTAGCCACTTCTGTGTAAACTTGTTGCTTAAAGAATCACTAATCTAGAATCTAGTATCAGTTAGCAAAAGAAAAAGAAAAAGGTGATAAATAATTTTCTTGTTATACACTTTATTGTAGTATTTTGATCACCGTACATCTATGTCGACTAAAGATAAAGTGATTTTGAATCACCACTTAATGGTATCAGCATTGATAAGCAGGAGAATTTAATCAAATCAATTACTAACGCTGTTTGTGGACGTTAACTTAAGGCAAACGATTTGCCACCGAACATGCTTGAATTTCACTCCTTTATCACAGATAGAATCAGGCATGGTGGATCCCATCCTCATTATGCCAAAAGGCGATTCTTACATACTTGAAATTGTTACCAATCCCGTTAAAAAGTTGCTAACCTAGGAACAAAATGCAGGACACGAGAAATAAATTGCAGTCGATGCTACAACAACCAGTTACCTGCTCATAAATCCAATGTTGGAATGTGAATAATTCCTTTCGATTATCATATCAGATCATTATAAATTGATGACTCTATTTGCTAGTAATAAATGACGGTATGACATTTTCAATTGGATAAGAGCATATGCAGAGACCATGAAAAGGAGGAAGAAGATGGACAAAAAGATCCAACCAAGAGGGCCAGAAATCACGACTCTGCCCTCTCAACTGAATTGCCCTGTTTTTCGGCTCTATCCGCCCCAAAATTAATTAATCACTTCTCCTCCTATCCTCGAATTCGTTAACCAAATAATCTTGGTAATTATGAGGTGCCCCTGAAACTAAGACAAATAGATATAGATAGGTACCTAGAAACGGTGAATCTTGGAAGCCCGAGACCCTTGATTCTGGAAGCTTCTGTCGGATTAGGAGGAGGCATACGCCATTGATCGAATCCCTGAAAGTATGGTTAATTATCATCTCCATGCTCTTCAATCTCGTTGGATAGACTTTAAACTAAGATTCGATGTTTAGGCTTTGATGGATCTTTGATAATTTGGGGGTTTATTCAGATAAATAATCTAGTTATCTTATATTCATGAAAAAACTACGAAAATCTCATTCTCTTTAAATCCATTATTAATGTGTGTGTGGAGCAATTGAATAAACAACACTTTGCCCTAACCAAAGGACGAGTCATTCTGCTTTTAAGCCCGAATAGGCCAATGTGATATGTGTCTTTCAGAAATTCATTAATTTTCATGTGGTAAGTTGTCGTAGACCAAATAACAAGTGCACATATGGCAGAGAGGTCGTCGTGATCAGTAGTACTCATCGCACACTATCTATCAGAATCGAACTGGAATGTTTGTCGCGAGTACCAATAGCACTACCAGTTGGTCAATCAGACAACCAGATTCCGCATCGTCGTCGTCGATGGTGCACTGAATTCGATATCGTGGATCTCGCAGCAGCAGCAGATGAACAAGTAGTTCCTTATTTATCGTGGAGGGAAAAACAAAACGACAAAGTTCTCTTCATGGATTTTTGGGGACTCGTTGGCGTGTTCCCTCCTCTTCGGTCCCCAACTTTTCACTATCCTACAAATCTTGCAAGTCATCCATTCTTTCTTAGCCAGCTCCGATTTCTACAAAACCCATGCATTGGTTACCATTCACAGATTCACTCCTTAAAATATTGGATCGGGAGCAACGTCTATTTTCATTGGACAACAGATGAAGTAATGATTCCGTGAAGGGAAAGATTTCAAATTAGAAGAAGTTTCATTTATTTTGGTACGTGAAAATAAACTGTTTAATGATCAGATGCATGTAGGAGTATTATTTATCTCATGCTTCAAACCGACTAATTATCTCATACAAAATGTCAGGTGCAATTGTTCATGTATTCATTTTTAAACACTCTTCCTCTCATATGTAACATTTCTCTTATCTCATGCTTCAAACCAACTAATTATATCATGCTAAACAAAAAAAAAAGGCTCAAATGTGTGGGGGAAGGCTAAGAAAGATGATGCGGATCATATGCCCGAGGAAGGCGATAAATTGGTAAACGACAAATCGGGTAATTGCTCCAATCGGCCCAAAAAACGAGGCAGGCTGTGCAAAACGGGGCCCAGTCCAACGGGGCGGGGCTTGTATCGCTCACGGCCGCACGTGACTAAGACACGCAGCCCACCCCAACACGATCATGTGCGAGCCCATACTAGCCTCATGTGAGCCTCTAACAGTGACTGCAGCCAAACAAGACCTCTCGTCGACACTAAACACTATACTACTGTACTAATCAAGCACAAAAGGTGACGTATTACTATGTGTTGTATGCAAATGTGCCAAAAGGGTTTCTTTCTTGATGCAATCGGAATAATTAATCATGTGTGACGGTCGAATATGTCCATTTGTAGCGTTGATGAGAATGTGATTTTGAGTCGATTTGTTTCCAGGAATGCGGTTGGATTTGGGTAGGGGCTTGGTTTCGAGGCAATTTGATCTCAGATATGAGGTCGGGTCCTCGACAAAATGACTTCTTGAGTCGAAAGTCTCGAAACCACTCCATCCGACAACCAATACATGGGAATCGATCAATTTGATCTATAGAGATTCCAATCATGATGCCAAAATAAAAATGAGTTGTCCCCTTATTCGTTGAAACCAGTAATTATATAAGTTGTTACCTTAGCATAAAAATATCCTTGGTTCTTGAAGTAAATGTTTTTGGTACATATGGATTGATATTTGATTGGCCGGGATAAGCCTCAAACGGCAATCATTGAACATAGTTAGAGGAATGCACCCCCATATGTCACCCCCTTCACTGTTCTCTTTCTTATTCCTCTTCATTTGTACTGGGATGAGATACGAGGAATATGAATAACAATTTATATATAGTTAATAATTTTATATTATTTCTCTGTTTTGTATTAAATTGGATAAATTAATCAGTATAAAATTTTATGTGTGTTGAATTTTTATATAATTTGATGAATAAAGAAATTTTTTTTATAATATTGAGATTTACAGTTGTTGAAAAAGATAATAGATATATTATACATAAAATTGATTGATTTTATATTTTTTTAGAATATTTTTCAAATAATATAATATTATAATTATAATAAAATATTAAGAAAAAAATATTAATTGTCCTATACCCATCAATCATCTAAAGAGATCCGATTTATGGTGATAATATTTGATTGGTTCTCCAGACTTTTTGTGATGGCCTAGCTAGGTGGATCAATAGGAGTTTAAAAGTTGTGTATGTCCTCGTGTGCATGCATGGCTTCACTGACTATATATTAAATCTTCCTTTCCTATTGGTTGCGAGGATATGCAATCTGATTCCATAATTGGGACTAGAAGAAGACAAACACTTATAAACAATTGTCGAGGAAATAATTTTATTAAGAATTTAAACTAATGGTCCCTAGAAGCTCCAATAATATATAGTATCTAACAATTACTTTAATGTAGGGTTTCATCTATGGTTCTACTTTCATTAGGCACTTATCAACAACGTTATGATGTTTTGATGTTTGGATGTAGTCACAACTTTTTACTACTCCTATGATTTACTCCAACGTATACTGAGTTGTTACAATACAAACAAAATTTTTATTTTCATTTCAATATTGCGACCGCAATACCTCTTCCTAGCCGATGCCTTACATCAAAATAACAATCAATATTCAAATCGTACGGTCATGTTAGTCTAATCTCAAAAGCTTGTTATTATAGAAACCGAAGGAGAGACGATATTTGTGCCGACAAAATACCAGTATAGTGTATAGTTATTTCGCTGCCATATCGTCCGTGGAGAAAAATAGATAAAAGGCAGGCATATTAATTTAGTCAAAAAAGAAAAAGGCACGGTACGGGATGGGCTTGGGGGCCCAATGAGACGAAACTTGTAGATGTGGGCAGATGGGCCTCGTGGGCCTTTGTCATGCAAGATCGGCACATCATGCTGCCGTGGCCCGTATTCCATACACACTTATCCTTTACGTTATCCCTCTTCATCTTGATTCACTAAATACTTTTTAAGTTGGGTCGTATTGTCAGTGAGATTTCAATACTGTCAGTTTACAAACGTGCCAACGCAATATTGCTTAGAATACTTATCGAGTAATGCACGAAATCGTGATAGTTACTAGACACTGGTACTATTAGTTAATCCTCATTTTAGGCTAAGATCAATGGTTGAAAATATGGTCGTAGTGTTTAACTTTGTTGATGCATAAAGACATTATTTATTAAAACAAAAAGGACGGACGGACGAAAAGATGTGCATAAAAAGGGACAAGGTGGTCATGATCAAAATGTAGGGTAAACAACGGACACGAGTGGAAACACAGGGACCAACACCACACTCAAATGATCATACCACGATATGGACCATTTTGGAACAAAGACATTTCCCCAAATAGAGAAAGCTCAAGGAAGAGGCATAGATTTAGTTGCCTATCTTTTTCTCCATTTCCATTTAACCCGCGATGTTGAATCCGTAATTAATATGATCATACATAGAGCAAACATAATTATGTTATCAGGATCATATTTTTTTTTATGATTATAAAAAGTAACTATCATAATCTTTTCAAGACGAAAAGAAAAAAAAAAAACCTGAATGTGATGATCAATTGAGGAAGAAACAATCTCAACGTCCCCTTTTAAATCGTATACTACTATTATCTAGATAGATAGATCTAGATGGTGGACTATATTGTAGGAAGGGGAAAGAGGTTGGATATGTATCATGTCAATGCCTAACGTGTTCCCTGTATGGCTTGACCTTTTCAACTTGTTTTGATTTCTTTGTCTACAATCTAACCTTAATGTTATTACACATGTGCATGATCATCCAACCACTAAAAGTTAGGAGTAGTGGAAATGTGCTACCTTAATCAACCTCAAGATCTAGCTAGCTAGTTTTCCACCTCAATTATGAACCTAACCAAAAGCAGGAGAAGACATGTAACAATCCTTCGGACATCAGTTATCGCCTTCATAATGGTCGTATGATATCTTTACTTCGCGAAGGTAGCTATTACCTAATTTACACATACATTAAAAGAACTAAATAGATACTAACAGTACTGTGATGACATGATTAATAGATAAACACGAATCGTATCGGATAACTAATCACGAGGTTCGTTAAACAGTGGTCCAGTTATTCCATTGATCATATATTGATAGAAAGTGTTCAACTTTGTTAAAAAGGTTAGCCTTGTGTTTGAATTAGTGACCAAGTGGTCATATTGGAAAGAATTGGGCCACTTGAGCACTCATGCGTGTATGTTATTATGGGTCACTTTAGGATTTGCTCAATCTATATGCTCCGTCAGTTTGGTAAGTATATGTGGTGGCCCAAGCTTTTCTCGAAAATGTTTGGAATCAATGTTGCTATGCAAGTTAAATGGAGAATATTAGATGCATCTCAAGCGTGTACACCTTCGTATATTTCCCTGAAACACGATTGATGAAGAGACATAATCATAAACAATACATAATCATAAACAATACTCCTCCCGTTTCGAATTAATGGAAACGTTTTGACTCGACACGAAAATTTATACGAGTGGTGAATTTGTGTGGATTTTAATGAAGAATAAATATTTTTTTGATGATAATAGGATTTACTGTTATTGAGATGAGTTAGTGAGTATAATGTAATAGATGAGATTGATTTGATATTTATTTATATTAAAAGATTATAGAAATGAAAACGTTTTATTTATTTTGAAACTAACAAAAAAAAAAAGTTTCAATTAATTTGAAACAAAAGGAGTAAAAAACAAAGTTAATTTTGACAATTTAGGATAACAAGGAGATGTACATCTTGAGATTTGTTTGCTTTTTACAATTGGGTGATTTTTGAAGACGGAATTTATTCTGGGTACACTCTTTTTCCCGCACATAGTTTCTCATTCCCTCTTTTCATTTATTCGTTGTAAAAGTGATGTTAGGCTCAGGAGAATTCAATGTTGCTTTTCTTGGCCAAAACGACCGATTCAATGCAATCGATATCGTCGCCTTTAATTAGATAATTGAGAGTCGAGAATCGCGATGATTAAAACGAAATCGAAGCTAACTGATGCAAAATCCGACTTAGTAATAGCCTGTCATTTCTTATTTTTCCACGATAAATAACTTCGTTGCCTGCTAAAATAAAGATCCGGTCAATGTAAGATACAAGATTGAGATTTTGATAAAATCCACACATTGTAACTTGGTCCAAACCGGATGCATATATGAAGTTTATAATTTGGGCCATCTAATTGAGATAATGCTTGTGCTGGGCCTTCTGTACCATGCCAGACTGGGCCTCCAAATTCATTGGGCGATTTCTGTTGGGTCGACCGCTATTTCAAACTGGGCCGACCGCTCCATTGCCCTCATTTTCGTGCATCATAAATCTCTTTTACTTGGTATAGTACATCACATTTGTGCAAAGAAAAAGAAAATTGAGTTTTCATTTTCTAGTTCTCCAAACATGCATCTTCGTACTTGATCAACAGCGTGCTCCAGACATACATCAACTAGAACAACTACGAACTTGATACGTAATAAATCTCCGGGATTCCATCTTAAAATCAATCGACAATGAAAGAAATAATCCATGATCCATGTAAATGGTTATTGATTTTCCAATCTCCAATGCGAATAGAGTTTCCTCAGCACTACATCTACAAGATTCACTCGTTCGGTATATTGGAATCCTAGTTTTATGCTTAACTAGAAAATACACATGTGAAATGGACAGAGTTGTCGGGCAGTAGCTGAGCTGATTCAAAGAAAGCAAACAGAGAACATGATGAACGTCACAAAACCAAAACAAGAAGGCAACAGGCCAAGAGAACCAGCCCAGTAGGCCAATGTGTAGGCACAGAGGCCCAAGAAGACTGATCCAAAGAACCCAGCGGCCCATTTCGGTAGAAATAAGGGAAGTAAGGGAGAATGGCATCAGGTGGAGGAGGTGGTGATGCAACAGCGGTACCTGAATTACCCGTTGGAGGGTAGTATGGGTATAATTCTCCCGCTGCTGGTGTCTCTGGTGCTGGTGGTGGCGTGTATAATCCGTCTCCTGTGGCAACGCCTGTTGGAGGCGGTAGACAAGGGTAAAGGCAGGTGTCATCTGCTACGACTGCTAGTGGTGAATCAAGAAAGCGAATGATCATCAAGACGAGGACGCCGAGGAACTGGATGATCGTGGTGCCCATTTCTGTGCAGTGAGAAATGAGGAGATTAGTGCAATGTGTGATCTTGGAGAATGTATAGACGGAGCAAGATGATCGTGGTTTGATTAGGAGATTAGAATAGGCAGCTCTACCCTTGAACCGAACATACATTGGCATGGCAGGCACCCTTTTTCGGGGTAGTTTACTTGCTCATTTATTGTAAAGTTATACGAGCAACACTATTAGGTGAGCAAGGAAACCTAATAATCTAACAGATCTGACAGAGTATGTGAACATGTTACATATATCAGGCAGGGCGCAGAGTTGGGAGGATGATCTAAACTCCAGCCCAACATGGCGGATTCATGATGTTTACTAGGACATGACAGTCACCATTTTTCCGTCGAGAGTATCGTCCTCCAGATCACGAATCGTAATAAGTTTCCCACCACGGAACTTTTGTCATGATGATTCTGGATGAATAATGTAAGGTCATCGAGTAGCACAAACAATCAACAAACAGGTCCATCGAAGCGTTAATCGACACCATATGCAAGAACCATGACAATTGACCATCGGTCGAATCTGATTGTTCGATACGTGGCATTTCAATATACACTCTGGAGCACTAACTTTGCCAATACATCGCCACAACTGCAAATGCTAATTACAGTGGAAGTCATACATTGATCCTGACTTCGTAGTTTACATGATCAGTTCCCGACTAGAAACAACCCCTCCAGGCAAACATCAAGCTCCAGCTCAGCTATCAAACATGTCGCATACCAACTGGTAATCGACACTGGAGCGTGGGAGGCATCTCGGCAGCACAGCTTCGACTAAATAACACTGATTCAAGAGCCTGCAGCTTCTCAGCATCCAGGGAACCGCTGAGAATAGGAGAGTTCGTTCGGCGCCTCTAGGTAGAATAGCTGTTCCAGCTAAACATCTGGAAACTTGTAGGCATCTGAGAGCTGCCCATGAACTGATGTGCCTCGGGGAAGTGACTATTTGAAAATCCAGGATTGTAGAATGCAGGTTGCGTGGCAGGGAACCGTTGTGGAGGCTCAAAACTCTGCACCAGCTCTGAAAACATGTTCTGCAGACCTTCTATACTGCACGGTTTTTCCTGCAAACAGAAAAAAAGTGTATAAGATAAAGGACAAGCTCCTCTGTTTGAGAATTACGTAAATAAAAAATGTAGTTGCAAAACCAATCCACCACCGAATGAAATAGCAACACTTTGGTATACAAAACAAACCGTAGAGCGCATATCGAATCGAGTTCGATGCAACTATATTATACAAGTTACTTCAGAAAGCAGAAATTATTCTCATAAGACAGCAATTGTATTGGATTCATTACCTCTTGTCTGACTTGGGACATGAGAGAGCACATTTCTTGCATAAAGTCACAAAATCCCTGCAATCCCACAAACCAAACAAGATATCAGATACATGTGTAGACAGGATCAAAGCTCAAAGCCATAGAAAACGCTACAAAGAAACCCATCAACAACCCACAGTAATAAAATTCATTCACTCAATTCATCTTCTTCATCATAAGGATCGTACAACCCGGCATCATACAACGCTCTCTTCTTCGGGTCCGACAGGACTAATCATAACCAAAAACACACAATCAGCAACAAAAACCGCGACCCGTATCTCGGAGAAAACAGGAATCATCATCAACAACAACAAAAACAATGAATGACGACAAAGGGGTTTTTAGTATTTTTACCTGCATAGGCCTCTTGAATCTTCTGAAATCTGATCTTTGCCAACGAAGGGTTCCTCCCAACCCACTTGTCCGGATGCCATTTCTGCACAAACAAAAAAACACATTTAGAAACCAACTCTGCTAAAAGCTCAAACTAACCAGCCGTTGCATATAATCTCGTATCTAAACCAACAAATGATCAACAAAAATAGAAAAGATAAAAGAACTTTTCTCACCATAGCTAATTCCTATAAGCGCGGCGAATATCATCCACCGAGGAGTCTCCGGCGACCCCAAGAACGGCATAATAACACTCCGATCTCTCGCTGGATTCCATCTGCTTGCAGCCCATCAGCTCAACTTGGCCGACCAACCCAAAACAACCTTTCATTCTTGATAAACATAAATGAGAATGAACGTCGTTATCAGTTCATATATATATAGGTGTGATTAAAAATATCAGAGCCGAAAGATTTTTTTGGCTGGTCGGGAAAGTTCGGGAAGGAATGATTTTGTTGTGATTTAATGATTGTGGGCACGCAAGTTGCAGATGTTTTTATGTCACAGTTTGTCTTTTATCATGAATTCGTTGAAACTTGAAAACAAGGTGTAGATATTTTTGGTGTGTTCGATGCTTCTCTCGTAGTTTTTCCTTTTGTGGGCAGCAAAAGCAGTAGTCGAATTGAAAAACTCGGCCACGCTTCATTATATTATTATATACCGTTACGTATTACACACAATGGAACAGATTATCTAGATTATTAACGACTGTGCAAGAAACGCATGGTCTTATCATGGAGAACAATGACCAACACAACTATTCAGATAATTCAGAGATCTATAAAAACTTATTAAGAAACCCTAAATCGTTGATACAAAAGGTAAATTCATTTTTTTTTTGTACAAAATCAAAGATTAAGAATATTTGTGAGCAAACCTGATAAGAGTCGGCGAATGATCGACTGAGTCTTCGCCGACGACGGAGGGCCGGCGGAGTCGAGCACCGACGATAGAGACACTTCTAGCTCGCCTTCGCCGGCGACAGCTCGAGCCGCTGAGACGGCCAACGAAAAGGAGAAAAAAAATTGGGCCTGGACTGTCGAGCGAGTTGGTGGCTCTAAGGTTGGGCTGGGCCGACTATGGCTCAGCTCATATATGTGGGCTCTCGATCAATGTCTTTCTACGTCTGATGCCGTACATAGAAATGAACCTACACATTTGGAAGAAAAATGCTGTTTGGTGTAACCAATCTTTTCCGTAATCAAATGATCACGAGTTTGACTCTCTCATGCATACTACCCCCTCCGTCTCATTAATTTTACAAAAGTTTGACTCAACGCATCATTGCCAACACAAAGTTTGACAAATGCGAATGACGATCAAAAGTAGTTTTTCATAAATTTATTGTATAATTAATTATATTTTAAATTATATATTTTAATCAAATATAAATTACGGGACGATAAGACATTATATTATTTAAAATAAAAATAAGATTCCGTATTCATACACATAAAATAGTAAAAAAAACAGACATTGTAAAAATTATAGGATACAAATCAAACTCTCGCAAATTATCAGGTCTCGCTGGATAGCACTGTACTTATCATGCAGCGTTCAACAGCCACGGATCCGATCAAGGTTCCAAACTGGCTGTCTAGCTGGTTAGCTGTGCTGTGAGACTGATCATCGATCCCACAATTTTGGAGTAACTACAAGTCTACAACGTAGGTACATGTATCAAATGCTGTGGATCACACATTCGTCAGTGATGCATCCACATCATCGCCTTTGTCCTTGGACAAGTCATTTTAACATTTATCCCCACCATCCAAATAAAATCATAATATTTATTAAATTAAGATATTTTAATAAAATTATAATGTTATAATATTTATGCAATGAGAAATGGCCTATGACACAATGACACGTATGTGCATCTCTATAATCAATACTCTGACGTTTTTGTAAGTTGTAACGTCCCAAGATTTCTTAGCCAATACCTACTTGACACGTGACGTTACCACCGCTTCAAAATCCATTCGAAATAAGGCGACAAGATTACAGGGGGTTTAAGTATCTAAAACATAGGAAATCAAGAAATATCCAACTTACATTGTATTTTATTACAAGAAAGTCAAATAACAGGAAATGTGAAAGAAGCGTTTCTATAGTCCAAGTCTATTCACATCGCTGTATGACTGTTCATCCCACGATCGCTCAATACCTGAAACAAACACGTAACCTTGAGCTTGGAAGCCCAGTAACACAAGATACATGCCCATTTCAGGGGTCCGACATGCTTATTATATCATGTGTTTCCCATGCACAAACAGGATGCAATGCAAA
>JAOVYX010019268.1:0-18768 GCA_035668315.1 Drosera spatulata
ATATAATATGAATCAAATAAAATCAAATCATGCAAATATAATAAAGTACCTTCGTTTGTTTTTTGATCTCAGCTGGTAGGAGACTTGGTGTTGATAACGTGTTATAACAAAAAAGTTTTCGCCGAATTAACTTCTTCGAAAGATAATTGTCGGAATTAACAAAATAATAAAATATTTTGGAGAGAGATTAGAGGGAGAAGGAGAGATTTTCTTCTCTTGAAAATATGTACATAACACCTCACAAATGAGCTCTATTTATAGGACTCAAGGTAATTAATTAACACCTAATTTTCTCACCTCTAATCAAGATAATTAGATCTAATTAATAACTAATTAAAAAATCCATTTAATAACCTCAAAAATAGATGAGATCTAAAAAAAATATATTTAGATTTAAATATAAATACATTACTTTCAAAGGATAATTTTAATTATCTAATTATAACAATTATTCAGTTTTCGATCATAACAAATATCGCCACTAACAAATATCGCCACTAACGTCATCCACAAACTAACTCATATACACAAGTTTATAAGCCCATCAACATTTTTGTTCTTTCAAAAAACAATAAAAATGCTACATGGGTCAGTACATTTGAGTCGAATTACAGGAGCACGAGGGTGAATGAGCTCAGTATCAGTGTTCAGCTTCCCAACAACCATCTCTCTGCAACCAAATGGGAGAGCACTGGCTTACTATATCGTCCGTTGCGTAAACAAATCTATGTCATAAGTTATTGTCAACCGTCAGCTGAGGTTCTCAACCATGGTCGGACAGACACTTCGCCGTGGTCTTTGTCCACCATCGGGTCTCTATCCCAACGTCTCCTAGTTCCTGCAATACTCTCCTCTACAGCCAAAAACTAGAACCACGGAAGAGGTCGAGTAGCTCCTAGTGGTTTCTCAGAAACGAGGACTCAGCTAAGTCGATTGCTCGTGCAAGAGCAGCAGCTTTGTTTTCACACTCCCTTTGCTCATCTTCAGGGACACTGTCTGCCACGATTCCAGCACCCGCTTGCATGTGAGCCACCCATTCACGGCGGGTGTTCACATCCTTGTATGAGTACATCGTGTCATAGCGTGTTGATGTTGGGAAGACGATGGTTCTTAATGCTAGCGCAACATCCATGTTGCCTGTGAACGAAATGCAACCAAATCCACCGCTATACGGCCCTCGTCTCGTGACTTCGAGCTCATCAATGAGTTCCATGGCCTTGACCTACAAGGTATGCGAAAGAAAAGTACGGCTTTTAGAATGATAATCACTTTGCATATTTTAGATGACGATCTCTGGGAATCGAAGTAAGAAGACAACCTTCGGTGCACCACTAACTGTTCCGACGGGCAAGGCAGCTCGTAAAGCATCCCAACTAGTTAAATGATCAGGCAACTCTCCTGTAACCTGCAACAAGAAAAAACAAAATACATAGATGTAAGAAAATAGACCCCATTGCCAGAACTTATATGAAACTCTTTGGATTTTGGAAGAATTGACATGAGCTCCTAAAGATGTTATTTATTCAAGCATTTGAAATTTTAAGGACAGACATCTGAATATATGGATCTAGGAAAATTGACATTGTCCAGCGTACAAAGCTAAAGTTTCAAGCACCAAACCGAACCCGATGACGGCATGATGCATCTGCCTTTATCATTCTCTTCCAAAGGAGCAAAAGAATAGGATGTATCTAGTCTATATAGATTAAAGTAAGAAAAACGATGGAGATACTTACAGTAGAGCTAATATGCATGACATGCGAATATCTCTCAATATTCATCAGCTTTTCAACCTTCACGGAGCCTGGTTTTGCCACCTGCACAAAAACCATTCCGATTAATCCAATCATTCAAACAGTGGATCTGGATCATGCTCTTTGACTCAAGAGTGGTATGAGGAACCTGCAACAAGGAGCTAATAGATACGATACAATGCGGAATTACCTTTCCAACATCATTCCTGCCCAGGTCAACTAGCATAATATGCTCTGCGCGTTGCTTCTGGTCATTCAGAAGCTGTGTTTCCAACACAGAGTCCTCTGTTGGTGTCTTCCCTCTTCTAATTGTTCCAGCAAGGGGACGATTGGTGACCTTACCCTGCACAAACAAAGCACGTTTTCAGTCTCAAAGATGGAACAAAAAGAAAGCATAATAAAGGAAGCACCACAAAAGAAGCCAAAAAATAAGTTCATTTTTTAACTTACCCCCTTAACACGGGTGAGAATCTCAGGACTTGAAGCAACAAGTATACATCCTCTAGCCTGAAGAAAAGCCAGGATTCATCAGAAACACTTTAACAAGTAGATAAATCTCAAAATTAAGGGCCCTGGTGTAGAAATGGCTGACCTGTAAATACCCCATATAAGGACTTGGATTAACAATTCTCAATGCTCTATACACTTCGAATGGGTCCGCAAAAGTTCGCTTCTCAAAACGTTGACTCAATACAATTTGGAAAATGTCGCCGGCTAGTATATGTTCCTTGGCTTGCAAAACAGCCTTCTTGTATGCTTCACTTGTCATGTTTGATTTCCCCAAAGAAGGACCAAATACGTGGGTTTGTAATTTAATACGTCCAGCCGGAAGTCTGGGCCTGGAAATTCAAAGATTCAAGAACAAAAACCAAAGCACATAAGGATCTTTTTAAGTATCTAGATGCTCACAATATTAGCCTCATACAGTAAGTTCTGATGAATACTCACGTGACTATGTTGTGAACTCTAGCAACCAACGACTCCAAACGGTTCATCCCATCATTGAATGCCTCTTCGACGGAAGAAAAGCGATCTAGTTGAACCCAATGTATGATATATGCTTTCTGCATTACAAACAGAACCATTGTGATTAGGAGAAAATCTGATATGCGAGAACGAGAAACCATTAAAATATTGAATGACCCAATAAAATTTTATCAACAAAAGACTAATGGCTCGGATTGAGGAATGCCAGGAGTCACAACAGATACTTAAGCATCTATGAGGCGTGAAGTCTATAATCTTTCTTGACAAGGATGTCCTGCTTCCGAAGTCTCAAATTCTTTCTACAGTTTAATAAATTAGTATTACAAGCTCCTTCTGTCTTCCTTCTGACTTCGTAGTATGTGTGGGGTTGAAAGACAAACTCAGAATGCAGGACAATTAAAACATCTCAAATGAAAAATAGATTAGCTATAAACCAAGGGAATAAACATAAAGCATATTACAATTTTCATCATGCATTACTTTCCAGTGCTTCTTTGCCTCATTCTCCTTACTTCTCAAGGCAGTTTAAGTAGCCGGCAGGCGAGCTCACTGTTAGTGTGCTATTTCAGATCATGTCTAATAATGGCATGGCATTTACTCACTTGTACAGTTAATTTGAAAAAAATGATATTGGACCTTACCTACCATAACTGTAATGAACATGTAGATAACATATTACCCCTACTAACATGAAAATGAAGAAAATGTTGATAATTCGGTGAACAGTTGATACCTTCTCCACATGGTCAAACACGATAACATCATCATACAAGCCCAGGTGAATATCAGGAAGGTTCCTATCATCCGCAGGGGCACTTGAGAAAGGAAGCTTCTTTTTCTCTACAAAGCGCACTGTATCATACGAGAAATAACCAGCCCAACCACCTGGTTAAACAGAATAGCAAAGTACTGTGAGAGTGGGCTTCTTAGCTCTGCATAAGACATATGCTGGGCAGAAAAAAGATGAAATATTCTGTGAATCTATCCGAAACACAGGAGAAGTTGCTAAACAAAAACCACGAGATGTGATGAACTTGTGCTATGAACATCAGCACTAAGAGGGCTACATATAAAAGCATTTAAATTAATGAGCCTTCTAAAAAACCCGAATCCGACTTCTTGACATTAATCAAACGTACATAGCATGACAATAACTGGAAAATTTGCCAACCTAAACAGTAAGTTGTATTATATTTCCTCTTCGGAAGGACAATCAGAAATTCACAATCAAACAGAGGAAGCATATTCTCAACGCACTTGGGATTTAATCCCATCAACCTGCTTTCTAGATCAACTTTAATACACCCCATTTTTTTAAAAAAAATCCATGAAACCAAAGTGGAAAAAGATGGAGACAGAAACTACCATCGCATGATAGACATCTAACGGTGTGATAAAAGCAGACACCTCATGTTTCTTCCCATCGCAAAGCGAGGGCATCCAAAAAAGGTTCCTCTATCTCCATTCCATCACCGCAAGTGATGAAACATAGTTAGAAACCTTTTAAGAAAACCAAACCCGACAGCATCCGATAACAAGGATTACGACAGAAACCGACAAATGATAACTTTACGGAATTGACAGAACCACCCGACAAAGTGCAATCAAGACATACTATCAAATCAGGAAAAAACCAAGTGAAAAGCCCCAAACAACTTACCACAAAAAACATCAGGAAGCTCATCCACCAACTGCGGCTTCCACTTCTCCATGATCCTCCTCGGCACAGTCATAGGATCATCAACAACCTCCTCCGTCTTCTGTCCTTCATAGTGATCCATCACCGTCACAGAATTCTCCTTCGCCACGATCTCCATCGATGGTTGCGCTCCCACCACACTATACCTCCCCTACAAAACACACACACACACACAATCAAATCATCAACTCCATTCTGCCAGCCCAAACCATCAATTTCCTTATCAAAAATTACCAATCCACAACAAGCAAAAGCAAAACCACAAACATTTCACTCAAATCAAACATAAAGAACACGATCATCGACACGATCAATCAATCAACAACGGATTCATCCTCTTACCACACTAGATGTCCTGAACCCCGGCTCGACCGACTCGAAGAGAAAACTCGGCGCGTCCCTCTCATCCTCCTTCACCAAGCACCGATACGCCAGCACCGGCGTCAAGTGATCCGAAAAAATGCATCTATGCAACGGTATCAGATTCCCGCTCCTCGACGCCTCCACGAACCTCCCCGCATCATCCTCCACCGCTAATCCAAATTCCACATATCAATTCACCACACAACAATCCGAATCGAGTTCAATTGACTGAATCATCAATTGATCGAGATCGACATTTTTACCTAGTTGAGGAGAGGAGAGAGTTGCGAATGTGAGTTTCCGGCGAGTGGTGGTGGTGGTTGAGCGGAGAGGGAGGAAACGCGGGGAGAGGCGGCGGAGGAGAGCGGCGGAGGAGAGGCGGCGCGTGAGGGGGGAGCGGTGGCGCGTGGAGAGCGGTGGCGGTGGCGCGGCGGTGGCGGCTAGGGCTTCCATTGCTTGAGCATTCGGAGAGGGAAAGTGTCGGGGGAGTTGAATTGGGGTTTGACGAGGATTGAAGGGACGTAACTCTTGTGATTTTTTTGACTTCTTTTTGGGGAAGTTTGTGTGCTCGGTCAAATTGGGAAAAAAGAAAAAAGAAAAAAATGGACAACTGGACAAGATTGAACCTTGCGAGACAACCGGACAGGATTGGGAATATATGGACTCGCCTGTCTGTCGATAAGACGATGATTAAGAGCAATCACATTGCTCCTCTATTAACTCAAAAATTTTAACTTAAAATCTTAATAATTAAAAAAAAATTTAATTATAAAGAATATATTTTATAATGATGTTGAATTAATGGACTGTTTCATTTTCTAGTTTAACATAAATATGTATTTTTTCCATAAAAAAAATAAATATCCAAGAAATCAATTGATTGAGAGTCTCAATGAGATACTCCTCTATTATAAACTCAAAAATTTTAACTTAAACTCTTAATAATTAAAGATTTTTTTAATTATAAAGAATATATTTTATAATGATGTTAAATTAATGGACTGTTTCATCTTCTAGTTTGATATAAATGTGCATTTTTTTCATAAAAAAAAAATAAATATCCAAGAAATCAATTGATTGAAAATCTCAATGAGACACTGAAACAAATGAGATTCATATAAAGACTCTCTATATTTGATGAACATCATTTTATCATCATTGGTTGTGGTTGCTTTAAGTGTAGCAGTGTTTGTGAGTTGAAGGGACAGTTATGTTCGTTTTAATAAAATCAAGACATAAGTTGGAGGGAGTATATAAAAATACATTACGACTGATGATATGCAATAATTTCATTGATCGTCTCATAACAAGGATTTAGTTTAGGCAAACTTCCTTCTCCTAGTGTGTCGTTAGTTTATTGAGATGAAAAGTAACTTCTCATCAAGTTTTCCCAAATTATGGAAACTGATCGGAAACAAAAGGAGGTTTCATTTTCGTTCATAGTTTTCTCTGGGACATTTTAGACATGTTGATCACTCACTACACTTTCTTACTTTGACTGTGCTCATTTAGTATTTTTTGTACGTGGTTTAATTATACATAAGTATCCAGTTTTCTGCAAGACTATTCATAAATTGACACAATGAAAAATCATCATCAACGACAAAAGAAATGAGCAGAAAGAATACTCAATGCAAAGGTAAATACTCAATCAACAGAAAAAATGAACACTTGTTCACTCACAAAAGCATTTCCAGGTTCTGAATACTCGAACAGAAAACTTGGCTTGTCTTTCTCATCTTCGGCCACCAAGCTCCGATAAGCGAGCACCGGTGTCAGGCGATCGGAGATGATACAACGACATAGAGGCACCAGATTTCCATCATCTGCGGCTTCTGCAAACTCTGGCCAGTTTTCCAATCTCTTTGTAAAATCTGTTCATAAAGTTCCACAAATTAATTACTCCCTTGGTAGAAGCCGTAAACAATTTTATGCAACAAACAAGTTGAACAAGAGAAAAATATATTAAAAAAATGAAAAACATAACTTACATGTTTGTAGTTTCTATTGAAAAAATACAAACGAGAAAATATATACGGACAGTCGTTTTTACACCGATCTTTATTCCTTTTCTTACTAAATATTTTTATTTGTCAGTATTTTCAGCTACAACATCCAACGCTTGAACTGAGAATCATATACCTCCTGGAAGGCATGTAAAATCTGATTTACGCTTGTGATCAAGACGAGGACTAAGAGTAGGAGAGGCGATTGCACGAATGGGGAGATGGAGGGAAGAAACAGAATACAAACGTTTGAAGGAAGGAGAGACTATGTTCGACTTCCATAATCGATTTCCATGAACTCTCGGCAGTGTACTAGGTAGAGGCACGAGGGTCGCGGCAGCTTCCATGGCAATATTGGCAGTAGATGGTTAGTTTGTTCTGTTTTCGGATTTCTGTTAATTCTAGTTTTATACAGATCACGTCGTTTTGCTGTGTTGAAAACTGAAACTCCGTCGAAGGCAAGTTGTACTGTTAAATTAGGACTAGGCGCCGCCCTAAACGTGTTCTATATATTCAACAAAGAGCAGACAGCGACGGCCGTGTTCCATTTCTTTCTACACCCTATGTCTACTTTCTTATCTTGATATCAATCCGCGATGAGAACGACATTATACTGACCACACAAAGTGATTAATCGATCTCGATGTGTTTCTAATAAAGATAATAAGATTAATTATAGCGTATTCTATCAGAATGTATAATAAAAATAAATTTTGAAACAAAATAGAACTGTTTTTCTAAGAAAATCATGTGTATTCCCCACTCTACTTTTAGTTTACCCTGCACTGCAATATCCTTGAGTCGGCGTCAATGAAATTGTTGTCATCAACGTACGCAAGTCTCGTGAGTATCATGTCGGACTATCAATTTTTATCAAAAACTTGAACTTCTTTTGGAAGATTCATAAAAATATTTGTTGTTTTAGATGTCTTTATCACAAAAATTGACTATATCATGCAGCAAACAATTCAGCAACAAAGAAAAATAGTTTTTTCCTGTCTGGTTCATGGCAGCTTTCTTTTACAAACATCAAGAAATGGTAATCACTCACCACTATATATATATATATTTCCATCAGATATATTACGATATGTTAAGTAACATACCTCCTGGAAGTACCATAGGATCTGACCAGCGCTTTTGATGATCAGGCCGAGAACGAAGCATAGGAGAGGCGACTGCATGAACATTGAGATGGCTGGAGGAAACAGAATTCAAACGTCTCGAAGGAGGGGAGATGTTCACCAGCAAGCTGGGGTGATTTGGACGACGAACTGCTTGGAGTGTAGGAGGCATGAGGGCCGTGATTGCTTCCATGGCGATATAAGAAACAGATGATAATTTGTTTGCTATGCGTTTTGGTTTCTGTTAATACCTTTTTCGCAATTTGTTATCGTTATACATAGAGAGAAGATTGATTGGCAGTGTTGACGACTGACGAGGGAACTATTAAGAGAGCGAATTGCACTGTAGGTTGACGACAATGACATGGCGCGGCCTTTAACGCGTGTTGTGCAACAAAAAGCGGACAACGATGTTGCCGTGTGTTCTCCCAGTTCTGTTCCTACCTCTGCTATCCAACGTTGGTGAGAATGACAATTTGGTGCGTATGATTGCGAAGGGGAGCACCTATTTGACGTTCAAATTTTCTTCCTAACAACATAAGTTGCCCCTAATCAACTTATAGTATTACCTCCGTAATATAATTCATGTAATATTTATATATTTTATATTATTTTATATGAATGATTATAAATATCGTTTTCATATTAAATCACATCTGATCGTTCCATAATATATATTAGATTGAAGTACGTAACTTCTATAATCATTGATGTTTCACGATGAATTTATAAAAAAACTATGTTTGATCGTCGTTGCACGCATGTCAAATTCTACATCGACACGCGTGTCAGGTCAAAATATTGCCACAATTTTGAGACGGAGGGAGCGATATCTTATACTCCTTCTGTCCCGCGAAAATTGAAATGTTTTGACCCGGATCAAGTTTTTATGTGTGTGTTGAATTTATATTGAATAATATTAAAAATACGATTTATTTTATCAGTTGTAAGAAGAGTTAATGAATATATTATGATTGATTAAATATTATTTCTTATCAAATTAAAAAATATTATAATTTTTATTAAACATTCAAATAAATAAAACAAAAAACTACTTTATTTGTATGAAAATCAAAATTATAACTATCATCCGAGATCAGTCATCATCTTATATGAGATGATATTGTGTCAATCAAACTGTTTCATATTGATTAACGAACCGCAACATCGTTTCGCACGTGAATTGTCTCTCATCTGTCTCTAGAAACTTCTCTCTTGGTTTCAAACGCTGTCCCAATACGACGTCGTCGTCGTCCCATTCAACCCCTTCCTCTTATTCTGTGCCAAGCACAGTGGGCTCAAAAATCTTAACCACGGGCCCAACCCCTTAGGCCGGCCCAAACATCACATTAGCACCCAAAATCCCCAAATTCGAAACCCTAATTCAACGACCTCGACGGAGAAGAAATCCAATCAGCAATCAATCGATCGACCAATGGCTGCGGCGGTGTTGGTACCGTACGGATCGGCGGCGACGACGGTGAGGGTTCATCCGCTGGTGATATTCAACATATGCGATTGCTACGTGCGCCGGCCGGACCAGGCGGATCGGGTGATCGGGACTTTGTTGGGATCCGTGCTCGCTGATGGGACCGTTGATGTGAGGAACTCGTATGCTGTGCCACATAATGAGTTCTCTGATCAGGTTAGGGTTTTTGGGGGGTTTTGTGGGGAGTGTGTGGGGTTTGGGGTTGAATTGATTGGATCTTGGTGTGATGAAGTGTTTGTGTGATGATTCGTCGTGTGATTTGTTGCTAGGGTTTGGTGATGAGTGGAGATGTGATTTTATCGAGATTGGAGTCGGTTTGACTCGGCTAGATAGTGTTGTTGGTTTGCTTATAAGAGTGTGTTCGTTTTTAGGATGGTGTGTATGTGACATTGGAATTGGAGAGCTTATTCGGATTATGTGTATGGGTTTAATGATTAATCGGAAAATTTAGGTGAGGTGAGTGAGTGAGCGTATTAGCAGCGGCAATTGGAGCTCATAGTTCTGCTTTTAGGCATCTGAAAGAACTCCATGCTGCTGTTAAGATGGTTGTGAACGGTACTATCTGCTCGTTGATTGGTGGCATTGATCGCTTTTAACGGTTGTGCACATTACAGTTTCTACATGGTTCATTGTTGTTGAATGTCTTTCATTGCTTGGTATCTTGAGGCTGAGTACATCTCAGAATTGTGCCTAGTATGATGTATTGCTCTTTGGTTCTAAGTTTGTGAAATTAATGTGCCTGTTGTATCCAAAAAGTGTATGTTTAACGTAACTATTTTGTGGTCATGACGGGTAATTTTTTTTGACTTATGGTTACAGGTTGCCTTGGACATAGAATATCATCACAACATGTTGATGTCTCATCAGAAGGTCAACCCCAAGGAGGTGATTGTCGGATGGTAAATTCCCAATTCAGAGTCTCCATTTTTCATGAAACTAGAACCTGGCCTCAAGTACTTACATCAGCACTTAAACCATGTAAAGATGTATTAGGGGCTATAAGATTAAGAATGACCATATTTGACATTTCTATCCAATCTCTTATCCATGTTGACATGTACTCTTCAAGGATTCCATTTGCCCTGCCCTTATTTCCTCTCTTTATATCCAGGTACTCGACAGGGTTTGGAGTAACTGGAGGTTCAGCACTGATTCACGAGTTCTACTCCAGAGAGATTTCAAATCCTATCCATCTTACAGTTGATACAACATTCAGAAATGGGGAGACAACGATACGGGCCTTTGTTTCTGTTAATCTGTCTCTTGGGGATCAGCAGCTCGCAGCTCAATTTCAGGAAGTCCCTGTAGAGACTAAGATGGCCGAAGCCGAGAGAATTGGATGTATGCATATGCCCTCATACCCTTCTGATTCATTTAATTTGCCAACAATGCCTAGCCAAGAATTGCATCCATCTCTCTCTTCATGAGACTTCCAATTAATAAAACTTCGGTCTAGTTTTTGTCTTGAGCTCTTCTCTTCCATTGGTGGCAGATGATCTCTTGAAGTCTACTGTGGCAGATAAGATTCCAAGTGATTTGGAAGGAATGGAAGGGTCGATGGAGAAGCTTTTGACCCTTATTGATGATGTTTATAAATATGTCGATGATGTTGTGGTAAGGTTCTCATTTCTATGTACCGTGATTGAATATGTTTTTCCTGTCACATGCCATATTTAGTGGTATCTTTCTCAGGAAAAACGTGTTGCTCCGGACAATAACATCGGCCGATTCATAGCAGAGACACTATCCTCCCTTCCCAAGATGTCACCCATCGCATTTGATAAGCTTGTAAACGACAATCTACAGGTTAGTGTTTTATAGATGCTTTTTGGAGTCTGATTACCTAAGGTTGGGTAATTCGGAGAGGAAACAACAGATTTTATGATTATATATTTACTATTTTTTTGGCTTTGCAGGACCAACTCTTGTTGCTGTATCTTTCTAGCATCATAAGGACTCAGCTTAGCTTAGCAGAGAAGTTGAACACTGCTGCTCAGGTTATCTAACTCCATATTGTAGAGGGCGAACACGAATCGACTGAGATGTTGGTCAAGATTTTGCTCCTTCAAAATCGTGGATCTAGTTTGATGTGTTTTTAAGTTGCTTCTGGGGCATTGCGAAAACATGGCCATGGTTACGCTTCAGAGTATTTGTTCGGCTCGCAAAATTCGTGCTATGGTTTTTCCTTATCCTAGTTGTAATAGACAAACGTTTTGACGATGTAGCTCTAATGATAAGGTCGTCGTCATTGCAATTTTTTAATTTTATGTTTTTGTGCGGAAGCTAAAGTGTGATATCCAATTGCATTATATGATGCGGGTGTGTGCGAGTTAGTTAAACTGATGAATCTTGAGTCGATTGATGCCCTTTTTTCTTCTCTTTTTGTGGTTTGCTGCCTATTCTCATGCAATGTTCTGGTTTTCGCTGTAACCAGTTTACTCAACGATTGACGATCATCTATAGTGGGAAATCATGAGGAAAACTTAGGAAGGTACATTTGCACAAGCATTTTATTTGTGCAGACAAAACGTTGTTGAAAGTTGCACATTGTTTCGATATCTTTTATTCAATGCCCTTTGTTTTTCATGGTATTCTTTCACGTCTTTCCTCGTTCGAACGTTGGGAGAAATAAGTGGTGAAATGCCTGAATTAGGGGATCCGATCCAGCCTTGCCTAATGCCTATCAATCAAACAACTAATCACTTCTAAAAATGCTGCCCAATTGACCAGTTCAGCTTTGAGAAAGAAGAAACCAAACCCTGATCTTGACTCTTCATTTTCATCCAATGCTGTCCAAGTTCTCATATGATTCATTGAATTCAAGGGTTTCATCCTTTGCGTTCGATAGTAATCTCAAAACCCATCGCGTTTCGAGCTCGGAAACATTGTCTTTTGATGATTCTTGATGCTTTGAGAGGCATTGCATAGTGTTTGATGAAAGTCCTCAGGGAAGAAATTTAAAGCTTCTGTTGTAAGTTGTACATGCATTGTTTTGAGGTGGTGTCGTAGGAAGACCCGGGAAAAGGTATAGGCGAGCTCTGTAAAGGGATAACAAGATGGGAATCGATGCCGAGGATGTCAAGATCTTGGCACGTAAGGGTCTAATATTCATCATGAACTGTTGTCGACGATGCGTCATGAATCATCCTTGGGTGACCTGTGTTGTGCTATTCTTCTTTTTCTTGTGTGTATTTCTTCCTTCTGCATTCTACATATTGTTTTACTCGTCCCCTCTTGTGATCGCCGCCTTCGTTTTCCTGGACGGACAATACGGTTTCAAAGGCTTCAATAAGGCCAACAATGTGGTATCCAATGTCTCATCTACTCGGGCTCCGCAAGTTGAAACCAATAGCGCAGGACGATCCATTGGATCCATTGTGAATGATGAGATCAAAGGTAACCGAATGGATGAACCGGATGCCAAGTCAAATGGTGAAAAGAACGAAATGCCATTGAGAATCCGAGAGGGCAAGAATGCAAAGTGTGCTTCCATTGATCCACAGAGTTCAGAACCTTATGATCGAGTTTCGAGCTCTGAGTCATTGAAATTGATGAGCGAATTCAGCGAATCAGATGATGAGGATGAGCCACACGAAGAGACAATCAAGGCGGTACAATGGACGGAGGATGATGAGAGGAACCTGATGCAGCTGGGGACTTCTGAGATAGAAAGGAACAGAAGGCTAGAGCTGATTGAGAAAAGGATGGCGACGAAGTTATTGAGCATGCAGCCTAGAAGAAGTCCGCTGCACATGGATAGTGATAATAATGAAGGCCAGGTCGCTACGAGAGATGTTAAAGATGCTGAAATCCAACCTGGTTCAGCGCCTTCTATGATGTTGCCTACAAGGTTCCCATTTGATCTACCATATGCCTCGACGCAGGAAAAGCCTATTGTCCCTGGTGAAAGTTCTCCACAGAAGAGCAGTAATCTTCATGGGCATGAAAGTATTGTCCAAGGGGCTGCTTATGTGCGAGATCTCAATGATGATCAACGGAGGGGCACGGGCTGTCCATCAGATAAGACGGACAAAATGGAAGCAAATGTAGTTGACAGTAAAGAGGAAGAATCTGTAGAGCCCAAAGGTGAAGGACATTACAGTATGGTCACCAGAGAGCTGAGGCAAGCTAGCCCAAATGAAACCGAAACTGAAGCAAGTTCCTCGACCTCATCAGAAGAAGGCAAAGACATCGCTAACATACACACAAATGAAGCATTTGGAAACTCGGTGAGGAAACAGCTTACCTGTTTAATAGCGAGGAACAAGATAGGGCTGCCGATGGTTCCGCAGTATGATTCCAGTCCTACAGCCATTCACCCTATTACTAAAATGGAGGAGCGTTCGTTTTATACAAATAGGCCATTTCATACTCCTACTTGTTCCATAGCTTCAGATATGCTCGTCGAGGTCTCGGAGGCTGGATCACCTACATTTAACGTGGAGCCAAATTCGCCGACTGATAGAGAATCATTGGTCTATGATGGCGATGTAGACAAAGAGATCAACTCGGATGATGAAGAATTATGGGGTGCGTCGCCTCACCCTGTAAGATTAGAAGAACTTGGATTAAGAGTTAGAGTAAGCGACACAGAACTGGGAAAGTCTCCTCTTGAATTTCCAGGGAAGTCAGAAAGTATATCAGATAAGGCAGCAAAGAATGAGAGCTCTTCATCCTCTGCGGGGCTGGTTTTGCTGAAGGAGAATTTCCATGAAACTATTCGTGTCCAGGATCAGCACACGGCCGTGGATGGACAAGATACAAAATCTTCAGTTTCTTCATCATCCCAGCATGTACCTGATACAGTGCTGGAGAAACCAACAGAGTTCCATGACAACTTTGTGCCTAGTGATGTTGCTTCTAGCACACCAGAGGTTGGTTGAATTATTATCAGGATTGTTGCCTTCGTCTTTACCTTTATGAGAAATTATTTTTCTGTATTGAATAACAGCATAGGTGGGAGATTAGAGTGACATTTTGAAAGTGACTGAAGTAACATTTCTTTCGTAATTTTCCGCAATAGGATCAAAGTATTTTTTCTTAATCTTTCTTATTTGCACTTTGACATTGTTTTGACAGGAGCAAAATGTTCACAACTATGACCAGAACGCTGAGCTGATGGATGACCTAATTCAGGATAATCATGCTGCAGTTGAAACAGGACATGACAATTTGGAACAGCCCGCGGAACCAGTATCTTCTAGCGACAATTCGGTGATGGGGATTTTGGCAATGGATGATGGCACCTCAACAAGCAGTGATACGAACATGCATAGTGACGACCGCCATCCCAAAGAAGTCATGATGAATCACCACGAGTCGTTGAATGACCAAAAAGAGGAAAGTCATGCTGCAGCTTTGTCTAGTCATGATCCTTTGCCACCGGAGACCGTAACTTTGGATGAAGTTGCCTTGACAAATAAGAATAGTCAACATGTCGATGAAGCTGCAATGATGAACGAGCCATCAAATGATCTGCATCAGGAAAATGAAGCTTTGCTAGGAGGAGATGAGCACTCGAATGGGCAAAGCAAGCCACCATCATCTCCGAGGAGCAACATAGAAGCAGTAGAGGTACTTTAACCCAAGTTTGATGAGCTACTTTCAAATCGTGGATTAGTTCCTTTCCTGTTTCTTCCTTTTTCTCGTTCTCGAGTATAAATATTTTGCATTCACAGTCTTAAGGTTCTTAGAAGCTGAAAGTCAAAACGACATTTTTTTTCTCATAGTGAAGCTTTT
This sequence comes from Drosera spatulata, assembly GCA_035668315.1. Lineage (NCBI taxonomy): Eukaryota > Viridiplantae > Streptophyta > Magnoliopsida > Caryophyllales > Droseraceae > Drosera > Drosera spatulata. The sequence goes on from JAOVYX010019268.1 coordinate 15,162, forward strand.
TCGTTCCATTAAGCAAACCTGCAATATATAGCTTGTGCACTTGGCAGGAGGTCCAAAGTTGCAAATGCTTATGTTCATTATTTTTGACAGGAAGTCCAAACGTTGCTGAAGCAACTTGAAAGAGGAGTAGATGACGAATCTTACCATGTGAACGATTCAACAGCTGCCAGTTCAAGTGCAGGAGAAGAGAAGGTGAATCTAGTAGACAGAACCAATGATCCTGTCGTGGAGACGAGACTGGAAGTGAACTTGCTGGAGAAGATTGAGAAGGAACACAAGATCACGTCTAGTAACAAATCAACGGATATCAATGAGAGGTTGAATGGAGAAGATATAATTACCACAGAGAGATATGATGAACCTCCAACAGAACATGTAGGAACTTCTCCAGAGGCATTGAGGTCGATCGAGGCTACTGCAGGTAGCTCGGAGAAGCTGGCCGAAGAATAATGTCATGTGTATTTAACATGAGGAATCGGTGCGCCGATCAGTAGAACTACAAAAGAATCCGATATGCAGGAACGAATCACAACCATGTTTTAAGCTCGCTCTAATATCAAACTGGAGAACAACGTAGGTAAGAGGCGATGGACGGAGAGCGATGTTACAAGCATCGATAGTTGTATTGTCAAAATGAAGCAATTTGTGGTTCAGGCAATGTTGCAGCCGTGTATCAATTGGTTGAAAAATGCAACAGTGTTAATGGATTGATCAGACAATCTTGTAAACTTGCTAATTTAAGACATGTTTTGGAATCTCATTGGAAGTAAACTGAGCCTTGGATATGAACTTTCCTGCAAAACTCCCTTTCCCAGATTCCTCGGGGAGTTTCTCATTGCATAAAATCTTATCCATTAAGCTGGAGATGCTCCATTGAAAAGTAAAAAGCATTAATCGGAAAAAAAAAAAAAAAAAAACTAATGTGATGATAGTAGACAAAGTATGTATATATGATGGAAAAAGTCGGTGTGAGGTACAGCGGAAATTGTCCAACATTTTTTTCACGTCGTGTAATTAAAATATGATAAATAAATAGCCCAAAAATAAATTGAGTCGACACCAAAAAATTACGTGAAAAACCCCTTAAAAATAAAAGGATAAAAATCACGAGACCGTTACGGTATCAAAATATCCACTAAAGAAAGATTACAAATATCGTCCCTAGACTGTGTTAGGGGATTACAATCACCAGGATAACTCTCACTAATTTTTCTTCTCTAACGGAATAAAATTATACTCGTAGAGGATACCTCTCAATACCTCAAACTGGGTATTTTTTTAATTCTTCTGATGCTGTTTTTGTGTTTGGTGTGCTATATAAATTTTGTTTTCCCTTGATCCTATTTATAGACGATATAGGATGTTGCTGAAGAATTATTTTTTTCACCGTTTTTTGCTGCTGCCGCCTCTGCCATTTGCTCACGGATGACAATGCATTTTGCTTCTTGTATTTTTCAAAATCTTCCTGCTTTGCGTCCCGAGTGCTTCTGCTTTCTATTTGGTGGAGAAACAAAACGTGTGGGACCCACGGAGGAAAAAAGCAAACAAAAACGCACTACCAATTCTCCCCCTCCCGAACGATGGAGACCATTGTCATACCCGCTTGTTGTCTGCAGAAGTCAAACTTTTTCATGGGTAAGGTCTGTGTCATCATATCTAACCCGTTGTCGTTAGTATGGATCTTCTCAAGTTGAAATCGTTTTCGATCAACGCATCACGTATCCAGTAATATCTCACATCAATGTGTTTCGACCTCAAATGAAAGGTCGGATTCCTGACAAGGTGAATAGCACTCTGATTATCGCAATAGAGCCTATATCTGTCCTGTTGTAATCCCAACTCTAACAAGAAGTTCTTCATCCATAGCACTTCCTTACTACCTTCAGTGACTGCAATATACTCTGCCTCTGTAGTAGACAAAGCAATGCATTTCTGTAACTTTGACTACCATGACACTGCTCCCCCTACGAAGGTTGTCATATATCCCGAAGTAAACTTTCAAAAATCTGCATCTCCGCTCATATCTGCATCTGTATAATCATCTAGTACAGGTTTTTCTTGACCGTAGCATAAACATAACTTAGACGTACCTCTAAGATATCTCAAAATCTATTTAACTGATGTCCAATGCTCTTTCCCTGGATTAGAAAGGAATCTGCTCACAACTCCAACTGCATAGGCAATATCGGGTCTAGTACATACCATAGCATACATCAAGCTGTCAATAGCTGAAGCATACGGAATGCTCTGCATCTCCTGCTTCTCTGACTCACTTGAGGGACACTGCTTGTTAACTTCGTTGATAACTTAAAGTGACCTGCAAGTGGAGTGTTAACTGGTTTGGACTTATTCATGTTGAACCTTTCCAATACCTTCTCGATGTATCGTTACTACGATACCCACAACTTCTTGTTCTTTCTATCACGGAAGATCTGCATTCCAAGGATCTGCCTAGCGATATCCAAATCCTTCATCGTAAAGGATTTGCTAAGAGCTTTCTTCAAAACAGCGATCTTTTTAGTATCTTGGTCGACAATCAACATATCATCAATATAGAGTAGTAGGATAATGAAGTTACCATCAACGAACTTCTGAATGAAGATGCAAGAATGTGATGTCGTTTTCTTGTACCCATTGTCCATCATAACGGACTCAAACTTGCGGTACCACTGTCGAGGGGTCTGTTTCAAACCATATAGGCTCTTCTTCAACCTGCAAACGAAACCCTTCAGGCTGCTCCATGTATATCTCCTCCTCTAAGTCACCGTGGAGGAAAGCTGTCTTCACATCAAGTTACTCGATCTCGAGATCCATGCTGGTTGCTAATCCTAGCACAACTTTGATAGAAGATATTTTAACAACTGGGGAGAAAATTTCATCAAAATCAATACCTTTCTTTTGACTGAACCCTTTCACAACTAATCGAGCCTTATAACGTGGTTGTGAGCTTTTGTCTTCAGTCTTCAAGCGGTAGACCCATCGGTTTTTTAACGCGCGCTTGCCCTTAGACAATTTCACCAGCTCGAATGTGTGGTTCTCATGCAAGGATTGCATCTCTTCTTGCATCTCAATGTGGATCTGACATGGCTTCCCTGTAACTCTCTGGTTCTCCCCCATCAGTCAGCATCACATACTCTATAATAGGATACCTAATGGATGGTTTGCGTTCTCTCATAGAGTGTCGCGTACCTTGTTGTGCTGGTGGTTGTACTGGAGCTGATTCTTCCTGCGGCTGTAATGGTTCTGGGCCATCAACATCAACACCAGCTTCCTCATCACTGTGATCATCCTGCATATCCCCCCTGGCCTTCCGGTGCCGGAGGAGGAAGTGGATCCAAGTTTATTGGGATATCTACTGTGGTTCTGGACTTTCCTGGCTTCTCGATGTCTTCAATGGTCTGATCTTCGAAGAAGACAACATCTCTAATTCGATGATCTTCCTGCCTATTGGATCCCATAACCTGAAACCAAATTCCTCACCAGGATAGCCAAAAAATATACACTGTTTCGTCTTATCATCAAGCTTAGAACGTTCATCCTTGGGGATGTGCACAAACGCTCTGCATCCAAACACCTTCAAATGCTGATAGGACACGTCTTTTCCTCT
>JAOVYX010019269.1:0-48184 GCA_035668315.1 Drosera spatulata
CCCCCCCCCCGTTTGGGTAGCAATTTCCATTCGTAGTCTTCATCGTCGATCGAGCTAGTCTGCGAGCTATTTCCAAACCCTAATCGTCAGCTCAACCGATTTCGATCGCGTACCAGGTAGCGAGCTCTCTATTGTCCAGGTTCTGAGGAGAGTTCGTTTGTTTTGAATTGAGTTTTTGTTGGTTGGTTTTGGATTTCGGATTTCTTGGTATTTATTGTGTTGCGGATGTGGTTTCTTGATCGGTTATGATTTCTTAGATTTTGAAGTGGCATAATTGTGACGGAAATTGCTGCAGTTGATGGTTCGACTTTGTTAGTTTTGTTTCGTATATGCCGATTAATCGATTGGTTTCTTGAAACTGATGATGATTGATGAATAGAGTGATCGAGGTTTGGTTTTATTGGGGAACTTTTGGACGGTTTTTGCAAATAGGGATAAGGATTCGTTGTTTTGTTTTGCTCGAATGTTCATGGACGCTTCGGCTATCTTCATGATTTTTTTGATTTGGCAGTGAATGAAAACGATGATCAATGGATTTGCGTGTCGTCTGTGAAATCGGGATGAGTCTTATGACTCTAAGTTGATGGTTCTTTTTTTAGCAGATCGTTATGCTTCATGGCTTCAAAGTTATCGTGAGCAGATCCAGGAAACATCTATACCCTGAGCTCTTTTATTCTTAGATCCAGGCTGGATCAATCCCCATGGCCGAGCAGGCACATGCCCAAATGGGTGTCGTCCCAAACCCTTTGCAGCAATGGAACCAATGGCAGCTACTCGACTCCATTCTCCCAACAGGAGGATTCGCTCATTCGTTCGGGCTAGAGGCTGCAATCCAAGCACGCATAGTCAACGACCAACAAGATCTCTATACATACGCTTTACATGTCATGGAGAACACAGGCAGTCTGCTCCTCCCCTTTGTTTACACCGCGGCTCTATCCCCGGATGAAGATACTTGGTTGAAGCTTGACAAGATGTTGGATGCAATGCTGACTAATGAAGTGTCACGGAAGGCTTCGACCACTCAAGGGTCTGCACTTTTGAGGATTGCAGCTGCCATCTTCATTGAGATCCCGCCTCTCAAGGTGATGAGAGAGAAGGTCATTGCGTCCAGGACGTTCCATTTTCATCATGCTGTTGTGTTTGGGGTGGTTTTCGGGTTATTGGGTTTTGATCACGTGACCGCACAAAGGGCTTATTTGTTCGTGACGATGAGAGATCTTGTGTCTGCTGCGACGAGATTGAATGTAATTGGGCCTCAAGGGGCTGCAGTGATGCAACATCGGATTGCCAATGTTGCGGAGGAAGTGTTGAAGAAATGGATGGATAGAGATGTCGAGGATGCATGCCAAACAATGCCGTTGTTGGATACCGTACAAGGATGCCATGGTTACTTGTTTTCGAGAATGTTTTGCTCATGACGAATCGGGATGAGAGTATTCTTATGTTTGAATTGATTCGAGAGTCATGCAAATGGACCTTTTGGACATGATGATGTTTGACTAGAGATTGCGCAGGGGGCCATTCCATTGATTGTTGCTCTAATCCGATGAAGTATATATACTTGGCTGTTATTCCAAAATTGTAATCAATGTTCATTTCGAATAAAAAAAATAAAAAATGTAATCTATGTTGTACGTGTTTACTTCTCTGAGAATAAAATGTGATGAATATTATTGTTTCATCTTACAGCAACATTAGCCATCTCTTGTACAACATGTGGTAATTTTACTCATGTCCCTGATCAAAATAACGGGAGGATGTTGGATATGTAATCTGTGTACTGCTTGGGCTAGTCAATGCATACTCTGTTTTCATGAACCAAACGATGCAACAATCGAACACAGATGCTCTCGTTATGGTGATGTCTAGTCCAGCAAGCGATACATAACATAAAATTGTATAGACTATTCATCAACTGTTTAGTAATGTAGCTAAAAACTATAATAGATAACAAAAATAATAAATCAATAATAAAAACCAAAACATCTATTCATCATAAAACGATATCGATAAAAAAATCAAATCTTAAATACTACTCCCTTCATCTCATATTAATGATAGTGTTTTTTTATTTGATGAGTCTCAAATAAATTATAATCTTTTTCCTTTCATAATCTTTTAACATAAAAAAATATTAAATCAATTATATCTGTTATAATATATCTATTATCTTCACTCATAAATATTATAATAAATCCTATTATTATAAAAAATATATATTATTATTTTATTAAAATTCAGGTGAATTCAACATTCAAATGAATTTCTGAAGCAGTATACTTCAGTAAAACAGACCTTGTTTCCTTTTACGCCGTTGTCTTGGCAGTGGTTTCTATTTCATTTCATCCCCAAAATCTCAAATTTGGCCTCTCCTCACCCCCCCGCAAAACCCTAATCGAGTCAACGCCGAATCGGCGGAGCAATTCGCGATCGTCTTCATCGTCGATCGAGCTCGTCTGCGATCAATGCCAAACCCTAATCGCGAACTCAATCGATTTCGATCGCGTATCAGGTAGCTCTCTTTTGTCGAGTTTAAATTTTCTTTTTTTTTACAATCATTTGTTGACACACTTCAAGATGTTTTGAACCCGTGTCATTGCAAAAATTATGGGAGGAGGAGTATCGTGTTGCGGGTATGGTTTTACTGATCGGTTATGATTTCTTGGGGTGTTGATGTGGCATAATCTTTTACAATGCTCCTGTTGATGGTTCAACTTTATTAGTTTCGTTTAATCGATTGGTTAGTTGAAACTGATGATGATTGACGAACAGAGGGATCGAGGTTTGGTTCTAGTGGGGAATTGGGACGGTTTTGCAAATAGAAGTCGATCTTGAAGTTCGTGAGCTCGAGTGATTGTTTCTTGTTTTGGTTGAATACCACAATCGTCGTGCTTCATGGGATTGAGATGGGTTTTGAAAACAGAAGTTGATGTTCAATTCGTAAAGTGGACGGTTAATGAGCCCTCTCCCCCCAAAGTTTTACGGTGATTCCTAGACTTATATCCCAGTACACGTATACTCAAAATCAGCATATATTCAAGACAATGCCTGCTAGAAATGAGTTGTCTCTGGCAGCATAGTATGATAAAACAGCGGATCATGCATTTCGAGCTTTGCGAATAGAATTTTAGTATCAGTGACTAGACTTAGGTATGCGATTTTGGGAACTGGATTCTTATTTCCATATCCGGATTCTGATCATATGGTGATACCCAAGTTCAAATGTGTCTGGTTCTATATTATAGTAGTTTTACATTCTGAAAATATTGTCATGGTGGTCATCATACCTATTGTTAAGTTTAAGCTTTGATAAACTTGATGTTGTTTCATCAAGCACACACAGTGTGCTTCATGATATGTTGCCCTTTTCTCATGGCTTTTGTTTACTGTGCATGCTCATCTACTGGTGATACTCTCATGTAGAGAAGTTATACAATGATAAAAGAGAACACAACCCTGGAAACTTCTATTGAAGAAAAGACCTCCCTGGATCTTTCCGAAAGCAATGGAGTGATTTCTGAACCTACAGATGCCAATGGTGGGGCAGCCGATGATGATGATGAAGCCCCCGAGGGCTCGGTAAATCAAAAAGAAGGTGAGGATGCTTCTCATACATGTTTGTAATCTGGCTTTTTCCACACTCACTTGTGGTTGTTTAGGTTGAATATTTCTTTTTCGTAAAGCTAATACCTCTCTCCTGTGACTTCTGTATCAGAGGGATCAAAAAAGAAGAAGAAGAAGAACAAAAGCAAGTGGGTACTCAGATTTGGCCCTAACTCCGTGCCTATTTGCTATATATATTTAGCACTCAGCTTTCATTTAATGGTTGATATCATCCAACTTTTTTGGCTTTAATGAAGGAAGAAGAAAGAGCTGCCTCAGCAAACTGATCCTCCATCAATTCCTGTTGTGGATCTTTTCCCATCCGGGGAGTTTCCTGAAGGTGAAATCCAGCAATACAGGGATGAGTAAGTTCAATCCTTCTGCTCATTCGGCATACTTGTCTTTCTATGTATGATATTCAACTATTCAACGTGGACACATTCGTAACTATTGCTCCTTTTTTTTCATTTCTAGTAATTTATGGAGGGTGACATCTGAAGAGAAAAGGGATTTGGAGCGCTTGCAGAAACCAATTTATAATTCAGTTCGACAAGCTGCTGAAGTTCACCGTCAGGTTTCTTGGCGCAACTTCTGTAGGCTGATTTCATTAATCAGACTTTTATTGGATCTAATGCAATTGTATGTATGATTAGGTTCGTAAATACATCAGAAGCATTGTGAAGCCTGGACTGTCCATGATTGATCTATGTGAGACCTTGGAAAATACAGTACGTAAATTGATATCAGAAAATGGACTACAAGCTGGCATTGCCTTTCCTACTGGTTGTTCTTTGAATTGGTAAGTGTCGGTCGAATGGCTTGGTTTTTTTCGCGCTAAACCTGCATGATGGAATGAATTTGAAGTCATTGATGGTGATTCAGGGTAGCTGCTCATTGGACCCCAAACGCTGGAGATAAAACCGTGCTTCAATATGATGATGTGATGAAGCTAGATTTTGGAACTCATATTGACGGTAATTCATCTACCCGTATTGTTTTGTAAATTCCAAAAGATCCATTCTTCCTCTCTCTGTTCTTTTTTTTGGGTCACTGTTTGTGGTTCTTATCCTGACAGACATTGGTTTATTTACTATACAGGGTATATCGTAGACTGTGCCTTTGCAGTTGCCTTTAATCCCATGTTTAATCCTTTGCTGGAGGCAACACGTGAGGCAACCAATACAGGGGTCAAGGTATTGTTCTTTTAACCTTAGTAGTTGCCCTCTTCCCACCCCTGTCCATGTGATCAGCTCTGGTTAAAACTATTCCTGACAGCCTGAAAATTTGGTACTTATAATGTTTGGTCCAAACATTTTTCATGATTGCCCTTATGGACTCCTGAAAATGATTGTGTAGGTTAGCCTGATGGTACAACTGTTATTTGCTGGTCAGCCTTGTGCATTCTTCAGCTGTGGTTCTTTTCTTTCCTTTTCTTTCTTTTTTAATAATTATTATCAACATGTTACCGTGCTTAGTAGAAGGCATCTCCTTTTACAAGGTTATATTGCTGCGCAACCTTTTGGTGATCCGGGAATTGTTCAATCATCAGTTTGCTGTTTATCCTTTTTTGGCAATGGGTTTTCTTGTGTGTTGACGCCCTGCTGACAGGGGTGTGGGTGGCGTGTTTCGGGGAAAACGAACTTATGCCTCAGCACTTTGTGCCTTTTGCATCCTGTATTGATTATACTTTTTTTCCCCATCCTATGACTAGGAAGCAGGAATTGATGTACGCCTTTGTGATGTTGGTGCTGCAATCCAAGAGGTCATGGAATCCTATGAGGTTGAGATCAATGGAAAGGTCTATCAAGGTACAGTGCTTGTAAAGAGAATATCCGGGCCTTCATGGTATATCTATTATTACCTTCGTCCCATACATTTTGCAACAATTAGACTTTGCACCAAATCTAGGAGTGGCTTGACTTCCTTGAAAGTTCCTCAGTTCCACAACTCTTGTAACGGTTTGAACCGGATCAATTTTTTATGTGTGTGTTGAATTTGATATATTTTGATTAATATATTGTGGTTTTTGATGATGATGATGATGGGTTTGATATAAAAGGATGAAAGAGAATCGGAGAGGAGGTAGTGGGGTATTGTGCTTATTTTAATATAAAATTATTTTCAAACAATGAAATAAAGTAAGTGATGTAAAATTTGTGGGACGATCCAAAATAATAAGTGTTGTAAGAATTATTGGACAGAGGGAGTATTAATTTGACCTTTAGAGAAGAGAATGAGAGGTGAAGGAGAAAAAATGATGGTGGGTTGAGAGGATGTGATATAAAGTAGACGTAGTTTTGTATTTTACATCATCTCTTGTTGGTATATGAGAAAGTGTTAGCAAACATAGTGGGATATCACGAAATGACAAAACGATGTAATTATTTCGGGACGGAGGAAGTAGTTTATTTTCCTTTGTTTTTCCCCTTGTTGTTTGAACTCGGAATTATGATCCAAAAAAATTGGGCGTAGGAATTTTGGTGTGTCTTGTATTCAAAGGTTTTGTGCTTCATAGCTTTTGGTTATCTTTTGAACGGGCACTTCACTTCAACTGATATTCTTGATTTGACTGTCATTGGCAGTTAAAAGCATCCGAAATCTTAATGGCCATAGCATTGGGCGCTATCAGATACATGCTGGTAAATCTGTCCCCATTGTAAAAGGTGGCGAGCAAACTAAAATGGAAGAGGGTGAATTTTATGCGATCGAGACATTTGGTTCGACAGGTAGACGTCACTCCCCTACGATAATATTTTACTGGTTTGTTTTGTTTCCTTTCACTATGCCAGCCTAGTGGGAGTTGAGTATTCATGTAGAAACGCCACGGTGTCATTGATCATCGACCTCCTGTTATGTGCAGGGAAAGGATATGTTAGGGAGGATCTCGAATGCAGCCATTACATGAAAAACTTTGATGCTGGACATATTCCGCTGAGAGTGCCCAGAGCAAAACAACTGTTGGCAACAATCAACAAGAATTTCTCCACGCTAGCTTTCTGCCGCAGATATTTGGACCGGTTGGGGGAGACTAAGTATCTTATGGCGCTGAAGAACCTATGTGATACTGGAATTGTTCAGGTATATCTTGGAACTCTGATTTTTCCCATCAGTTTTGGGTTGTAGTACCCTTCACTACCTTGTCTCGAACTGGCCCTCGGTCTGTTCATGCCTTTCGTTAGCTGCTCACGTGGAGATGAATAGCTTTCTATTTTCGTCTAGCACTCTAGCTGCTACTCTGTTGGATAATGCCTTTGTGATTGAGTTTGTAGTCTCTGTTGTGTAAATCATTTGTTGACAAATAGTTTTCCTCTTTGCTGCTTTGCCTATTCAATTCTTCCATATCTGCAATACTTATCGGGTAGATTCTGTTTTGCAGCCATTTCCACCACTTTGTGACGTGAAGGGAAGCTACGTGTCTCAGTTTGAGCACACCATACTGCTCCGTCCAACGTGCAAGGAAGTTGTTTCAAGGGGTGATGACTACTAGTTCCGATGTCACGATTGAACTGCTCGGTCTTGCTCAGACATTTCATGTTTGGATTCCTTCACTTTGTTACTTTGCTGCAATGTGCTACTATAATCCACCAAATAACGATCACACTGATTTCTCCGTGGTGGTACCATGTTGGGAGTGTATACTGTTTCTTCCTTTCCTTTTTAGTGGTTCTACTGGTGTTTCTGTGTTCTTTTAATGTACATAAGAACGATTTCTCGATATAGTTGGATTAACAGGCTCAACCTGGGTATCGGGGGGAATGTCCTTTTATAACTACGCTGCAGTAACAAGTTCTCAGACACAGGTGATTCGTGATGACAACCCAATTGATCAAGTTTATAAACACTAAACATAACCTGTAATTTTTTTGGTTCTTTATCTCGTCTTTCCCTGAATCACAAATTATGACAACTGGATCAAAAGACAGAACCAAAGAATATAATGCAAGAAGAGTTGAAAAATTTTCTACCAAATACAACTTTTACAGGTGAAATCACTATGCGATCACAATATCGTTACACTTCCATGAGAACCTGTGTGTTCCCAACCTCCTGAAGTTGCTAAATCTTGAAAGAATATGATGATGGTGATTATGAGTTCTACAGCTTCCTAAGCAAGAAATGATGGTACCTATGGAAAATACAAAGCTCGTAAACGGCCATTGGCAACATCGGCCTTTCCCTTGTCTGCAACTTGATTCTTGGCTCCGGCACCAACTGAGCGACTCTGTAATTCGAATCCTACTCTTAGGACAATGGTACATAGAAAGAATAACCAGCTAGCATCATCTGGTGACACTTCGGATTATAGATCTGATATCTGCAAAATACCAGCACCATGTCAGAAACGAAATTTATAGATAATACTCCAAAGCGTCATCATAAGATTTGATAAGTATGTGACAGCTGACATCCAATGAGATTCTGTCATTGCTTCCACTTAAACCAACGGAATATCACATCATCCAAGCAGGAAAGACGAGAAGCAAAACGAATCTATAAGAAAACCAAAGAACATAAAACTCCAAGTTTACTAACTTTGAAGGTCAAGAGTGCATCACGCAAACTCCCAGTCCTGTTTTGACATGTCAAGACTTTCGGAAGATCCGTCTTCATACATGATCTGCATGATAAGATCAATAAGAATGAATTCAATCAACTTTATACAATGTGCCCACCAACAGATAACGCAGACGAAGGGAAAAGCATAAATACCAAATGTGTCTTTGATTCCGAATCAAATTGCTTTATGATCCCAATCAACCAACCTCTGTTCAAAGAGCAATAATACGTTACAAATCAAAATAATGAATATATTTCTTTTACCATCGTTTTAATGAAGGCAGGATCATCATAGCTACCAACAGCAATGCAATTATGACTTCGTTTTAGTTTCTGAAAAGAAGAAGAATACCTTGGGTCTACTACCCTCGAATCCACACCCCTGATCACTCTGTTGATCCTAACAACTTCACCAATACAATTGTGACGGTACGATGTCTGACACGTCCCATTTCCTGAGGATGAACACCAGGCAAAAATTAGATAACACGGAAAGGCATGATTATTAGAAGCGAGGGGTGTGACAATTCAAAATATGGTTATGATGGCCTACCGGTGTGCATACCTCCATTCTGATAACCCTTCAAAATAAAAGTTGATAATGTCAGGACGAGATATTGGGTTATGCACACTCAGGAAATAAATCAAGCATAGCTAATCTCAAAATATGAAAGCATAGAGTTCAAAAGAAAATCTCAAATTAATTGATTAGCAATCATAAAGCATGATCACAACCACTTCATAATGTGTTGCAAAAATCATGCTCATTCTCACCAGTAATGGAACCAGGTATTTTTTAAGCTCAACCTTTTATAAAATCTAAGGCATCGGTGGAAGATTAAGATCAAAAGCAACCACGGTGAATTGGAGAAGCCAATAATCGCATGCATGCATTAAGCATATTGCTAAATTTCAGGCCATGGCATGTACTTTTCTTTAGAAAGAGGCGAATTGCACTCGTGAGACAAGGTTGTCACCTGGCCCGTAAAATGTCTAAATGCGCCATGGGAAGAAGGCATCTTAAGCTTGTTTGGCTTGACACCAAGTTTGCGCCTGCAGCCAACAGCACCACAGTAGCAATTTTGATCTGCACCAAACTGTACAAACCTGCAAACCAGTTAGGCTGGTTCTTTCAAGAGAAAAAAACATTGGATACTATCTCACACCATCAACAAACTAGCTTATGACAATAAAAAGATTTAAGGAAATGCGTAGAATGCCTAAGGTAGAGACAACAACAGTCGAGAATCAAATCTGTGACCAGATGAGTCTCGACATGAGTATCTGATTGACGAATCAAGGAGATTTAGAATGGAAGAAGTCTGTATGAATTTTAACCATTCAAAAAGGATAGTCATTAAATACTCACTGATAGTCATATGTCAAATGCTCGCCAATCTTGATATCACGTGTAGCAAAAATGCCGATTCTCATTTCACCGTCAATGCTCCTGCATAAATGGTTAAGACATGATTCTTACATAAAACAATCTGTGAAAAAGATTTGAATTGTACCATTTCTGCATCTCTGTGTTGGGGCAGCAACTGTGGTTTATATATCTTGACTTATTTCCCTTGTATGTGGCATCAATGACCATATCTCGGTTAATCTCACACAGATAAAAGTTTGTCTCGCCACGATGTTTCATTTTCCAAAGCCTTTCCTCACAGGTTTTGTCATCAATAACTGCACTGAACAAGAAAATATCACAGAAGAAATAAAAAAAGGAAACTATAGCCGTATCCAAGAGAAAGGAAGTTAACTGATTGATCACCTTCTCCTACATATTCAATAATGAAATCACCCCTCCTGATATTTTCTTCTGCCACTATACCAGATCCACATTTTTCAGTCTGTAGACAATGAACATTTCAACTGGTGGTCACAATTAGAGCACACAAAAGATGTAATGAGAAAAGAAAAGAGCGAGAAAAAAACATGAACCTATGAGTCATGACAAAGAGAAAAATGCTGACTATAAGTAAAAGGGCCGAAAAAATGAAGAAGAAGAAGAAGAGGTTCAATATCTAAAACCCGAGGCACAAAGTCGTCAATTTTTGAACATATATATTTATTAGAATTCACCATAACCACAGATGAGAGATAGAGGAAGTTATGAAAGGAGGGATAGTAATACAGGAAGGTTTTTCCAACAACACATGCAACCAAGAGTCTACGATTGGAATCATAGGCAACACACCCAAACAGAATATAGCTCAAGCCACAGCCCTACCTGCACCAGTTTCATTTTCTTAGGAATACGAGACTGAAATGGTTTATTTCCACAAGAGCTCCCACATTTGCATGCAGAAGAGCAGGTGGAAAGTAGCATCCTGCACCATGAAAATATTTACAGATTCAGACAAGCCATACCACTATGCTAGGCTAAGAGTGATGAACAAAAAAGGCAAAGAAGACAATTCTTACCCGCAATGGCAATCCCTACCACATACAGTTTTTGATCCAGTGGCTGGGGTACAAGAACAGAAGATGCCATCATCCTTATGGCGCTTCTTTATTTTCTTTGTCAGATATATATCTGGTAGTGTTAAGATAAACTCATTGACAATGCAGCAAAGCGATAGGACAGTAGTGCAAAGCAACTAAGCAAGCTGTGCTCAACAAATAACTCAAGAGCGAGCCATTTGGCATCGCTTAGGATCTATGATCACCTGATACCCCTACCACTGATGAAGTAACAGTTTTATCACAGAGCTACATAGACAAAACATACAGCTCCCCCAAGAAATAAAGAGAAATTTTCATACCTTTAAGGCTCATGGAAGGTAAACAAGCAAAAATTTCTCACCACACTTAAGAATAGAATATATACTAAGGGAGAAGAAACTGAAGTGAAAGTGAGATGGATACTTCGTTTTATCGATTTATATGGTGCAGGCTTCCATTTGATCAGCCAATCAGGAAGCTCAAAGTCAGAGGGATTTCCCAAATCCTTTATCAGCATGTCAAATACTTTTCCAGCACCTCTGAGCTCATTACACTGGTTCAGCACAGTAAAAGAAGAAAAAGTTTAGCTGGACAAAATTCTTCAACAATGAAGGGTGGATAAACATCAAATGCAAAATAAGACCTATCAACGATGCAGGATCTATAACATAACAGAAACATCATTCTTAGGTTAGCCCCTTGAATTTAAAGTATGCCACAGGATTTACAACCTCATTAAAGTTATCATTGGAGTCCCGAGCATGCTGCTATCATCCCAGTAATCAATAAGTTTGGAGATTCAGACAGTTGATGCTAAAACAAGGGAATAAATAGTGCTGCACGCCCGTCACCATAATCAGTCTCATGCTCAGATGATATTTCAAGAGAACTTTCATATTTTCTATCAATTATTAAAAAGCGGGAATTATACAAGGACAATATGTTTACATACATTTTCATCCAAACTGGCTTTTATGGAGGTACATGGTGCAGGCATCGATATCTGAAGACTATCCGGAAGTTCAAATTCAACGGGAGTTCCCAACTGCTTCAACAACATTTCGAATAAATTTTGAATTTTGCTGTTGTTAGAAACCTGATTACAAAACAAGAAAAAGTTCAGGACCAGAAGCACTTGATAGATAATACAGGATGCATAAAATTTTATGAGCAGACAAAAAAATCACAACAATAGCACATTGGGGAGACAAACAACATAAGCAAGCTTCAAAATTATGAGCTCATAGTTACACCCACGGCTACAAAAGCAAGTTTAAAAATGATGCAACTTCATGCAGAGTGTCTGAGAAAAGCAAGCAGAATGATAATGACACGTAACTAAGCACCAACAAAGTAATAGGCATTTCAACGGCCAAGAACAAAATCAAGACTATCTCATGCAAGCAAGATTCACCTGATAATGCTTAAGCAACAACTATACCAAAAACGGCCAACATTTCATGGTGCTAACATTGGATATAAATCATACAATATCATCAATTTTCCACAATATCCAGCGTTATCGAACAAGAAAATTTATGAAGGGACATAATGGGAGTACATTATGCTCTGCTGTATGTGTTACGCAAGTATCTGCAGCAGGGTTCTCTTCATTGAACCCATCAGGAAGTTCAAAAACAACAGGATTTCCCAATCTCTTCACCAGCAAGTCGAATACTCTTCCAATCCAACCCTGCACAGAAATCTGGAAAATGAAAATGGTCAAATACGCAGAGAGCTCAATCGAATCCCAAAAATAGAAAGGCTTTCTTGAGACTTGGTTATTGGTGTTAAGATTTTACAGGAGTCCACCAACATATACCAGAAAACACAAAAATGAAATGAGCACAATTTAGGATATACACCTAAGCAACATAATATTTCAGCCACTCCAGCTGATTGTGGGGCCTAAGAATCAATGGAGGCATGATAAACACACTTAAGAGTAGTAAGTTGGCATCTTGGCGACATACTTCGACAAAACCAAATAACTTATTGGACTACCCTCAAACATGGTTCTGATCCATGCGCTCGATTTTGTCATGCATATAACTCGTCAAATCCCACATTAGACCAAAGAAGTAGTAAAAGCGAATTGTAAAGGAAGCTTTCACCATTATGAAAAACCCTAAGGTTACATAACCTCAAAAATACCAACTATGTACTGTTGAACAATAGAAGTTATGCGTGGAAAAAGAACAAAAATTACATTTTGATGAACACCGCTTTGTGATGCAGTATTTGTTGCAAGAATCTGTCTGCTTAGCGAATCTGGTAATTCAAAGTCGGTAGGATCACCCAACTGAGTCAGCAACAAGTCAAATATATGTCCAATGCTTTTGCGCTCAGTACACTGATCAAAAGAAGATGACGATGATAATGCCATTAGAACAATAAATCTCATAAATATTACTCACAATCCAAAATTCCAAGAAGAAGAAATGTAGTACAAAATTAGAAAAGGAGATCCGATGGTAAATCTCGATTTCTTTACTCTTTCATGAGTTTAGGTCACAGACATATATTCTACAGCTAAGAACCAACCTATTATAGCACTCTAGTGTCGACCAATTTAGGAGACCATAGATGCCAATCTAGCAAAAGCCCTACACGGAAATGCTAACTGAACTCAAGTCATCAAAACTACAGCAGTCGGATAACGTCTGAACTAGTGATCTCGATTTCCCCGGGGGTTGCATACTTGCCTATAACAAGCAAAGGAGTGGGCAACTTTCTGAACTCAACCGATCATAGGTTACTGAATGAAGGAGAACGAACAATGAGACAAAACTTCCAATTCCAACCCCACCCCGACCATGATATCTTTTTCATGCTTGAAGGTGAGCAACATGGTAAAAACAACAAAAATGCAACTATTTCAAGAGAAACATTAGAGAATAATTAAGAGCAAACCTCCTCACTAGCCGGCATGGGCAACTGCTGCAATATATTGAACTAGGAGCAGATCCCTGGAAGGAATTGAAACAAAAGAAACACAGTATTGCCATAATTAAATCACAACTGCATCTAAGCTTGAAATCGAAGCCCTCTTCTGAAATACAACATGCACCAGACAAGTACCTCTATTATAGCTACAGATAGCATAATCACAGCACAGCATTGAAACCCCAATGTGCACCTGCACAATACATTTGACATCAAAAAAAGCACCTTCGCCAAACCAGCATAGCCACATTGTCGAAAACCCATTTTCCCACATATCACTCTATCAGACTATCAGAGATTATGAAAGGGAAGCAAGAAGCACGAAGATAGACACAGGAAACAAGAAATCCACAATTACATAATCATGCACTACCACAAGATAAAAATCCTTCAACTCACAGATTCACCATATCTCATCTACGGGCATACAGTCTTCTTTCTCATTGATTTTCACCCAAACGACGAATTACTGATTACCTGCTATCAAAGCACTGCCCATTACCAATTACCCATCAAACCCACATAACAAAATGCCATAAACCCTAGAAACATTACAATTCACACAATTACCCCCTATCAAAAACACTACCCATCATCAATTCCACATCAAACCCACATCAACTGATGCCCTAAAACCCCAAAAAAGTTAACCTTGCACGACTACCCTGTATCAAAACACCACCCATTATCAATTCCCCATCAAACCCACATCACATACTACCCTAAACCCCACAAAAGAAAGATTAACCCGCATGAATCCCGCTATTCCCATCCACGATTCACTACAATTCTAGCCTCCAAGTTCAAGATTTTCTCGAAAATTACCCACAAGAAAAGCAGAAGCATACAATTTTAGCAAAAGATATCTAATCAATTGAATCCCGGTGAGAAATTGCAAGTACCCGAGTACTCGTGGGTTAACGGAGACGGAATCTTGAACGAGGAGGATGTGGAGATGAGGACAAGGACGTTAGAGATAGATTGAGAATCGTACTCTCTGTGGGGTTTTGTACTAGTAGCAGTGACTATTTTGCTGAGTTGCTTGTGCTTGGAAATGGCAGAGACCACAGAGACGAGAGAAGAACAAGATTCAACGCTCTCACTCGCCGGATCTTGCCTTTCTCATGAAAATAACTGTGTATGGAAGGGTTAGGTTCTAAATTGGGACTAAGATTTTGTACGTCTCATTTTTTTAAGATCTTATATTTGACAGATTAATGAACATCCTTATAGCTTAGTCAGATATAAATTTTACATCAAGCAATATATACTTTTTAAATTCACAATTATTACATGTATGTTTTATGGAATGTCAATTAAGAATATTTTAAACATTTTATTAATTTATTTAAATTTTTATGCTAATTATCTTTAAATGATCAACCTAAATATCCCAATTAAACCTAAATCCTTCAATTAAATGTATACTTATTCTCTTCTTTTCATCTCATTTACTTTCCACCGTCAGCATTGAACTCACCCATCCCATCCTCTTCTCCTTCCTTCAACGTATATGACATTTCATATTTAGTTACATTCGTCTTTTGACATCAATATATTTTATTTTTATAGTTGCCTTTAAATTGTTGAGGTTAATTTGGTCATTTCATTTTCGAATTTATTTTGATAATTACTATATAATTTGATCTAATTTATACGAAACTTATTACAATAAAGAATTTAAACGTATATGACATTAAAACATACTCCCTCCAAAACTGATCCAATCCATTGAGACCTGTTTCAACAGTAACACTCCCCACAACCACAACCCCCTTTTCAAAGACAATCTGCAATCCAAAATGTTGCTAGCTTTTACAAAGACAATCTGCAATCTAAAACGTTGCTTAATCAGTTATTAGGTTGATCATATGTTCCCATCTGTGATCTCTATACTGCAGGCAAAAAGATAAAGATGGTAGGCGAAATCTTGGGAATTTCAAGAGAGAGAGGACATTGTGCTCATGCAGTTCTGTACTTCTATATGCATCCAAAGCGTTGAGTGGCGAGTTATGTTGTGGATGATCCTTTTCCCTTTGTTTGTCTTTGCTTGTCATCAGCATATAGTGTCCACTGTACGATTCGGTTTTTGATGTTAATGTTTTTGTTATCATCTCTTTTGCAGCGCTTGGATCAGACTGAAACGAGGCCCCTGAGATGTCGACCAACCCTGTGTTCTGGCTATTAAACACAGAGAACATAGTTGAAGATGAAGTGCATCAATCCCCTTTGGAAGAACCAAACACGTTGCCTCTTTTGACAACCTTCTCAAACACCTTGTTGTGACTGACTATCTATGAACCCTGCAACGATTTCACCTTTCATCACAAAGAAGATCTCCGAAGACCTAGGAAGAACATGAGCTGACACGACACCTCCAACATCCAAGTCAGTCCTGCCTATGGAAAGGCCGAGGGTGTTGAGTCCAAGCTACTCAGTGGCGTTCGCAGTGCTGGTGAAGGAACCGAGGATGTTGTCCGTCTCCGCTGCAGTTAATAAGGCCATGTTCTTGATATCTGACGCTGTGATGTTCGCCGGATCCTTGCAAGGAAAACCTTTGATGAAGAGTCGGCTGCGTTGATTGTTGGTGGCATGGGTGCTATCGGACAGACGTCCTACAGGTTGTAATCTTAGGTTGGCAGATTGCAAGGTCAGTGCTAAGGAGATGCGAAAACATAATCAGAAGGACAAGGTCGTTGGGTTTACACATGTTACTATTATGCCCTTATTTTTGTTCATAATTTTTATTTTTATTTTTATAAAAAAATGTATATGTTCTTATTAGGCAGTAACTGGCACTTGAAGTCTTGGTATGGTTACTATTTCTCTTCTTGTAGCCCATGATCTCTCTGTTTCATTATTGCTCTGTTTTTGTTTTCTAGTGTGACGATGTACTCTGTGTGTGTAATTTATCGTAATGTCAAATTTTGTATTTATGGTTCTATCTTCTTGTCGTTTAACTTATGAACTGTGAAAGTTTTAATTTATTGAGTGAATTGAATCTTAACCTTTTGAGCGTCCTCATTCCTTGGCCTTCTACGTCATGTTAAAATTTTGATGCATATCTTCTGCTCTCGGATCCCACTAGGTGAGATCTATTGATTTATGTACTATTTGACCAGTTTAGAGGTTTTGTGTGCTCGAATGCTGAAGCGTTGCAGCAAGTCGAACTCAACAAGCCTGATTGTCATCAGGTGTTGTTATTTTCGACTAAGCTCAACATCGAAGTTGAGTATGCGCACATCAAAAACTCTAGCAGGTCCATGAACTAGCACAAAAATCATAATCTACATTAAGCTATGGATTATGGTACAAATCTGACAAGGTGATGGACTCGACCTAAATGTCCTTTGCATCGACTATGATCTGAACCTTGATCATCAAAATTTAAGATCAGATCGTATCCTAACATCAGTGAGATCGTCACTGAAAAATAAAATACTATTCTTATTCTTGTCCATTTCACTGAAAAATGAAATGACCTTCTTGTTTGTTTCGATTTGGATAATGGATAAGAATGTGTACAAAACTAGATATAGAGCAATTATATTGACTGGATGATTGTAAATCGTTACTAAACATGATTTTAACGTACAAAAGCTTATTAAAAAATTTCTAAAATCGATTCAAATGATCGAGAAATCTAAGTCCTTATTTTTATATGTAATTGATACATGTTAGTTTCACGAGCAGAAGTCATGAGCTTTTATCTCGTGTCGCGTTATAACTCTGTGAAGCGTTACGTTCCTAATCATTATCGACCTGCGTGATAAGTCCAAGAAGGCAAGAATCGATGCACAACTTTCCAATCCGAAAACAACAGAATGAGATACCAACATAAAGGGGAGCAAGAAAGATGACAAAAAAACGACCATCACAAATCATTGAAGAATTCAAACGAGTAGTACTACTAAACCTGAACAAGATTCCCATTTAAATCCCCAAAATTCAAAAACAGAACCATCCCTCCACATTCCAACGTTCAAGAAACCACATCAAAGAAACAAAACCCGCAAAATCTACAATCAACCCTCAATCCCCCAAATCTCTCTTGTTTCATCATCTTCAATCCTCGTCGTCGGGCTTCAAAATCTTGATCGCGAAGCACAAACCCTTTCGATCCTTCCTCCGAAATATCCAGACCGCGACAGAGTCCCCCTTTTTCAACCCATGAGCACTCACAAACCTCATCCACCTCTGATCAACACTACCATCTTTGGCCATCTCTTGAATATCATCTCATACTCAACCCCCACCTCGTCGTACACCGTCACACTTAAACCGTCCGGCAACCCCTTGATCTCTTCCTGACTCAACTTCTCCTCCAAGAACTTGTGGTAATTCGTCATCTTGAGAAATAACCGGCACTGATTATCCTTCGTGTCGCTGCCTTTGATTTCCTTGACAAAAGGGCAGCTGCATTCTTTCATCAATGCTGGTTCAAGGGTCTCGATTTCGGGCAAAGGAGACAGTACCCATCTGGGTTTTAGAGCCGAAGACATGATCCTTGCCCGTTTCAGGGGCTTTTCTTGATCAGAAAGATTGCGGTTTTGATCCGAAGGACGACGGGTTGGTTTATCTTCTGATTTCTTGACCAATGAGTAGAGTTGTTCGCGTTCAAGTGGGTCGATGCGTGTGTTGCTGAGTTGGATTAGGGTGAGGGCGCAGTGGATCTCGTCGCGGGTGAACTCGCCGCCTTGCACGGCGGAGGAGAACCGCGGCAACATGGTGGAGATTTGAGCAGCTGGGATGCGGAGAATCGAACCTTTTATTTTTTGATTTGGGAGTTCTTTGCAATGTTGTTGAAAGTTTGCAATGCTGTTGTGAATATAGTTGGATTTTGGTGACTTATATGTGTATATATAGGAGAAGGGAAGAGATTAGAATATGGAAAATTTTGGGTTAGGGTATGGTGAAAAAATATGGAAAGTTTAGAAGTTTAGGGGTATTATTTATTTTTTACGTGATATTTTTTTTGGTCCTTTTATGTAGGGAATATAGATGAAAAGATATTACTTGAAGGTAAATCAAGCTTTTTGATTAAATTTTGGAGGTAAATCAAAATTCCTCCTGTTGTAAGTGTTTTTTTTTTATCTTTCGAAAACTAGTAGTTTTCATAAATTATTATTTTTTCATGAATATCTCATGATTTAATGAGTTTTATGAAACCAATAAAATTATTATTGTATCTTACACCATCATCTCGATTTGTCGATCAGTTGAAATGCCTAAGATCAGGATTCAGGACAATGGTTTAGTATAATGGTTAGTGGTTGCTTCTCAATTTGCTTTTTGGATCCGATGCATATTTTGATTATGAGACATCCTTTCAAGGATCTTTTGATTAACCGAAGGAACAAAAGAATAACATGAGGAAACAGTATCAACTCGATATATCTGATTAGGCTATCATCCATCCTCCGTTTCACGAAGCACAAAAAGCCCATAACTATAACTTCCAAAGACCAATATTTTACAAGCAAGCTTCGAAACAACATCCAGCTGCTAACAAGGCGAAAAATCGACACTGAATCTATAGCATCAAGAGGACCCAAAGAAAAAGGTCAAAGAAACATTCTGTCCATCGACATTTTCATCTTGTGAACTTTAGGTCACAGACATCGAAAGCAAGACTGGACAGAGCTTGCACTACCTCATTCTTCGGCAGCACTGGCAGCACTAAGATCCACACTCAAGTCTAGAGCCTGCACAAATACAGTAGCAATGAATAAATCACTAGCAACACCGATCACATACAAGAAGACGACAAGACGAAGTGAAATAAAGCGCCAAAAAAACACCTTATACAAAGAACTGGGCTATCATGGGAATTCTTATTGATTAGTGGCTTCATTCACATCTTTTCTAGGTATTTTTTATCAAGGAATTATAAACAAACACTATATGGTGATAACTCACAATTCTGAGAGATGCAGATAAAAGAGATGTAAGGTCATGATTAATCAAATCCTTAAAAGCACATAAGGGGGAATAAAACTTTCATTCTGGAGAATTATCTTTTACCTTTCCCGTAATCGTTGTGTACATGCTCAGTACATCTGTCACGGTTGACTCAAAATGAGTCGTGGCATCATAGCTCTGTAATAGAAGACGAAAGTTGAAACTTTTCAATCCATGGCATATGCAAGCTTCACATAAGAGAATCTAAGAAGATCTCACCGTTGATATAAAACAGTTGTCAAGAGAAGATTCATTGATGGGCACGTATCTATCGTACATGTCAAAGAACATTTCGTCAACTGGGCCAAGAAGGTCAATTCCTGGCCTTAATTCACTTTGAGGATTATTGGTCTCTGCCTCGGTAGAAACAAAAGCGATGAACTTGCCCTTTGGTGCGACATTGTGAGAAGATGAACAGCAAAAGACATACCTGCCCAAAGGGATCAAATGGCCCATAATGAGTTGAAGAAGCATGAGGAAAAGAGTTGCATATCAAGAATCCATTTATAGAAGTTCATTTTGTGAGAACTTATTTCATCTTGATATTAAAACGAGAACTTACATGTCTGACTAACGACCTAATTGCTTCTGAGGCAGGATAATCTGTACAGAGTTTGAGTCATTGGTATTTGGAATGGGATGGCTCAAAATGCAGATAGCCCTCGCAACCTTTCCCACCTTCCTTACCTGTTCAAGGGCCAAAAATTGTTTAAGGACACAATCGTTCCATTAGTTTGCAAGATTTCTTTTTTCCTAAGTCAGTTCATAAGACACCCAAAAGAGAAATCACTTAAGCTTAGACGTCATAGAATCACGAACTCCTACATCACCACTGAACCACAACAAGTTACTTCCGCACACAAGAAATAGGCAAACCTAAAAATATTCAAATGGTCAAAAGAGATGTGCACGGTATCGACGGATGAAACATTTGCATGTATCCAAAAGTAGATTCATTTAACATATTGTACTACCAAATTATCACCTTGTTAGGTAAGTAGGAAGGATCACAGACAACTTTCTTGCACTTGGCTGTTTCCCCTTCTGAGGTTACACCCACAACTTTGCCTTCTTCATCCAATTCTACCTACATTAAAAAAAATGAAAAACTAAAAGAATTACAAGTGGGTTCTCTAGATAATAAGTGGAAGAGCAAGAGAACCTAAAATAAATAATTAAAAAAACAAGAGCATGTGAGCATGTCCAAACCTTGCACTCAGGCTTGTTCAACATGTATGTCCCGCCGTAAACAGCACTAAGACGAGCAAATGCCTGAAATGAGGTAGCAGGACCTTTGTGAAGTGAACTTCGAGTGATAAGAAAGCTTAAAATTCCGCAGTCTAACAATCAGAAGCCATGAAGAGGAAGGGTGCAACCAAATTTATGTCCAAGGACAAAAGAGGAAAAAAGAGGAAGCTCCAACAAACAGAAGTGGACAGCTAATAACCTGTGGCAGTTCTCCTAATTCATACAAAGGATAGATGTATGGTGATCCTCCTTGAAAGCGTGCAAGAGATTCTGCATATAGCTGCCAAATTACCCCGTTATAACCATGATTCGAAAACCACCTCTACCTGAAGAAATCACAAGAATAAAAAAAACATAACACAGTATCAGAAGAAGGTCCTTTGAATATATTACCTTCATTCTCTTCACAGTATCTAAAGCAGGTTCATTGAGGTATCTATCATCCCTATGAAGTGCCACTGCATGACCGATAAAGTCTATGGTGTTATCATCAAGACCGTATTTCCTGCAAGCGTGTGAATATGAAACAGCAGACCAGAAGCCAGTTGAAGATATTATCAGACTAGTCAAACAAGGATAAATATCACGGAGAAGAAACAAAGTTATAGATTTCGTATCCATGACAAGGAGAAATCATGGAAGCTCAAAGACTGACCAAAGTTATAGACTTCTCAGGTGTATCATTCATTTCACTATCTCAGTACGAGTATACGGCATAATAGAATCAGCAGCGGGGACATTGTCCAGATAACCTCAGAATGTTAAGCAGATCAACTATAAAGTAGTAAAAAACAGGAACATACGCAATCAATTCTTTAGTAGTCACTCTTGTTAAATCCAACCCCTCGTGAGTTTTGGGATCACTCTCATTATAATCTTGAACATAAATAAAGAACTTGCGAGCTCTGCGCTTCTCAAACAATCCCATGAGAGGAGATTTAAGAGCCTCCATGTCTGTCGCTGGCGCCTTGTGAACCTGCATCCCACAATAGTTAAAATGAGAAATCATGGTCTTGTAATCAAGGGCCCCATCAAAAGGAAACTTGCATCAAGTTATAAAAAGAACTTATTTTTCCTTTGTTGTAGACATAGCTGCCATCAACAGCTTTAAAGTAGAGGTACTTTGTAACATCTGTATGGATGAGAACTCGAACCAAGGTGCCATTTGCCATCATAAACTGGCCATTTACAAAGATATAAAAAGTTTATTTAACCTGAACAAGAAATTTAAGAATCTAGAACTTTACAGGAAAAAAAAATCGAACCTTTGGCATCATATCCACATTATAGTCCCTGCTAGCACCTAAATGAGATGGAGGCCGATCATTTTCCCTAAATCGCTTCCACAACTGCATTATCAAAGAATATGTCAACTATGACAATATTGGTTCATATTCAGGGTAAAAAAAACTCAACCAAGTTAGAGACCTGATTTAGATTGAGTGAAGTTGACTCTCCTCCGTAGTAATCATTACGATCCATGTGCAAGACCTGTATCACAAAACACCAGGTCTATCATAATCCAAAAAACAATGTAAGGTAAAATGAATTACGTTCAAACACAATCGCAACAACCTAAAGCCATTAGCCGATAATTCGATAAACAATTAGAAAGCAAATACCCATCCTTATTTATCCCCCATACACGAACAAACTACTTGTTGCGACGTTTCAAATAGAAACAACAATCTTTCCCTGATCAGCTTCGATAAGTGCTTCCCATCAGCCGTCATACTTATTTTTACAACTCACATTAATCCCCAAGTTCATTCATTAGCGGTCCAACTACCTCAGCTAAGATCATTACGACACAAGTGGACCGCTCCATGTTTCACCTCAACATTAACCAACAAGAAAACAGAACATTTTCCATGAATCATCATGATTATGTTTTCCATCCAACAACACGTACACCGGAACGAACCAGCTACCAGTACAAATACAGGAAAAAACGGATTAATGTCATAACCTACCTAAGCTTAGGCCTGTATAAATAACATCAACTGTCTCGATTAAACACAAAACAACTCAAACATCACGATCAACCAAAATCCTCACAGACAACACCGAAACCAAGTAATTTCCCATGCAATCAATCAGATCCACTTTAAATGACGAATATCAACAAACCGCGACTCAAATCCATCATTTCACCACATGAATCTCGATTTCTAATCCGACAACCATCGATCAACACACAGACACCAAAGTTTCACAAACGAAAGCGCGATCGGAGAAATCGAATATCATCACCTTAAGGCCGTCGACGGAGAGGAGGCCGCTGAGAATGCACTCTTTGAGGCCCGTGCCGAGGACGATGAGGTCGTATTCTTCATCCATGGCGATCGATTAGGGATTTGGGATGGAGATTTGGGGATTGGGATTTCGATTTCTAGGGCAAAATGAATAAATGTTGCAGAGAAATGAGTGGGAAGTGACGGGGGATTGTGAACAGTTCGTTTGATGGTTGATTATGTTTCATACTACTTTTTTGCTTTTCCTAACATTTGATTCGTATTTCAGCTTCTTCTTTTTCCCCTCTAAATTTTTCTGAATCTGTCTTGTCCGTGTAAACATTAAGTCATAGTTTATGTCAACGATATTTTGAATTGTGTATTTTAATTTTGTATTAGTGATGTATCGTTGAGACACAAGAATAAAATTTATTGAATCAAACAATGTAAGAGCAAATCTGATGGACTTATTATTTTGATATAGACATTGTTATATTTTTATCATGAATATTGAAAAATCTATTTATATATAAAATTAATTTAAATTTTTGTGATATCAAAGTTTGGTTTATCTTACTGTCAAGTTTGGTTGATCATATATTAATGACACAAAATTTATGATTTATATTTAATGTATTTAATTTATAATATTTTTTCACTATCTCATACATATTTCAATATTGTTATATATTTATTTCATTATTATAACATCATTAGAGAATAATAACTACTTAAATAGTTCAACACCGTCATGATATAGAATTCTCAAATATTTTAGTTTTGTTTATATGATTTAAAATAGATATATGTAGTTATGATAAATATTTTCTTGTGAAAATTATCTAAAAGTGTGTTTTTTCTTTTCAAATTATAGATGAGTGGAACCCATCTTTTTTTACGGATTAGTTCATTTTTTAAAAAAAAAATCATTTTCGATCTGATTTGTACTTCAATCAAATATAATTTCTTAAATTTATGCCTCAATCAAATCATTCCTTCCTTTCTTATGTCTCAATCAACTCTCAAATTATCACATCCCTATTCTTTTCTTCTACACTTGACGTTAGAGTAAGTAAGAGACCTATATGCTGCATCTTAAATAGGTGCTCTATAAATACATATATGAACACTGTTTGGGCGGTTAAATCGTCGAAGATAAGGCCGACGTTATCTCCTTTGTCATCCTCAATTTTTTGGAAGCACTGTTTAGACGTTGATCATGGCAAATGCACTGACTTTCAATATATAAGTACTGTTTGTTACGGGAACGATGACGACGTGAACCGATGACAAGGGATATACGTGGACTGTTTGTTTCGAGGGCAAAAGTGACAACGATGATTGACAACGATTAGATTTAGGATTAAATATAGGGTTATAATTAGGATTGAGATGATTATTGTAAATTATAATCTATTGTAATAAATGATTATAATCTATTGTACTAATTTTTCCATATTTTGATTGAGGACAAAATAAGATCATGATTTAAATTTTTGAACTAATTGTTAATAAAAATTTTGCAATATGATGTATTCGTAATTAATGAAATAAAAAACAACTAATTGGTAATTCCCTCTATTTTTTTATATACATAATGTGAATTATATAAACAATGTTATAATAAGTCAAGTTAAGAACTTGCGCATATATATATATATAGCTAATTTAGCATTTTTTGATACTAAAATTTGGTTTTTTTGATACCAAATTTAATTGATCCTATATTAATTACAATACTACATATTTATGGTTATATTTAACCTAAGTAATTTACAATGACTCTTCATTTTTATTTTCATTTGTTCATCTATTTGATTTACAATAACTTTTTATTTTTTCTTGCATATTCCATCAATGTACATATATAAAAAAATAAAAAATAACTCACCATTTATCCCATTTGTTACTTTAATGTGTTAGTATTAAAAATAAAATAATTCTACGATGGAACTACTTTATTTCAAAAGTAAGTGAAATTCAAACCTTTGATCTCTTTGTGTTGTTGCTCCATTTGATGTACATGCATAAAAAAAAAACAACAACTCATCATTTATTATATTTGTCACTTTAATATGTTAATATAAAAATAAGATAATTCTATGATGGAATTACTTTATTTTAAGAGTAAGTGAAATTCAAATATTTGGTCTCCTTTTATTTTATAAATATACATAAAGCATGGTTTGTACTACTTGATATTAAAAGTTTGATTTGTTTTGTTATCAAGTTAATAACACGTCATATTTATAATGAAAGATTTAATTTATTTAATTTGTAATGACACTTTAATTTTTCTTCCCTAATATTTTATTGATGTGACACGTCATATTTATAATGAAAGATTTAATTTATTTAATTTGTAATGACACTTTAATTTTTCTTCCCTAATATTTTATTGATGTGACACGTCATATTTATAATGAAAGATTTAATTTATTTAATTTGCAATGACATTTTAATTTTTCTTCCCTAATATTTTATTGATGTGACACGTGTTAAGATTAAAAAAAACACCAATCCATGATTTAACTCATTGTCACTTGAATGGTTAGTATATAGAAGCTGATATAATCTTATGATGGAATTAATTCGTTCGAAAACTAAGTGAAATTCATTTTATAGTCTCCTTCTTTTTTCTAATATTGAAATACATTGTTAAATGATCATGTTTTTTTTTACCTTTTATCCATCGAAAAACATAAAAAGAAAGAAAGAATGTTGATTATTTAGATTTGAAAAAAGATAAAAATTGTCTATGAAAATATTGAGGACTATTTGATGATATTTATTCTTATTTTGCAAATGAATAGCTATATATACTATATTCAATATTAAGTTATACCAAGTATGAATATAATTAAAAAGATTATAAAATTTAAAAATTATATAAAATTACTTTAAAAAGGTTTAAAATAAATAACTTTATATTATTGTATCCAAAAACCTAGTAAATAACTTTTATTATATAAATAAAGTTAATTTAGCCTTTCTTGGTATCAAAACTTGATTTTTTTGATACCAAACTTTGGTTTCTTTAATAGCAAAGTTTGGTTGGTTGTATATTGATTAGGATACTACATATTTATGATTACATTTAACCTAATTAATTTATAATGAGTCTTATGAAACTACTTCATTTTAAAAGTAAGTGAAATTCAAACATTTGGGTTTTTTTTGTTATATCAATAATAAGGAATCAATTTTATAAATATATATAAAGCAAGGCTTGTTGTTATAAAATGCAAATGCTAATTCAATGATAATGTGCTATAATTTGACATTCTTATTGGATGAATGGTTGATAAAAAAACACATGATTTTTATTGTATTTATCTTCTTCTTTTTTGTTTGGATTTTCACAAACTTGGTGTATGTTAAAAAATGCCCATTGTCATTTAGACCAAATCCAATAGAATGTGTATATGAGATGTCAAAGCTATACTATAACAATAAATCTAATTTAGTGTGTTCCAATGAGAGAACTTTTTTGATGCATAATTTAGCATTTGCTATATTATATGCTATATATAGCAGGACAATTGACAATGGTCATTTTTTGGCATCACACAGACTTGGACAACTAGAAAAACGATCATTCAAATCAATTTACGTAGTGTTTTTTTTTTCATTCATTTTGTCAATTGACGAATTATAACACAAACTCCATTGAAATAACATTGATAAATTTTGACAAACAGATAGTATTCATGGTCAAAATTTAGTTTGACGTATTCCCATATATTTACTACTCTTGGACTTGCTCTCTTGGACTTGCTCTTACCATGCCATATATAGCCATCGATATAACAAATGTCAAAATCTGCCTATGAATAATAAGCCCATTGGAGATATTTTTATTTATCATCATTGCCATATTTTAGATATAGCTATTCATTTATAAGGTGCATTGGACTTGCTCTAATCAAGTCCAGACATATATAATTTTCTAATCAAAACTAGAGAATAATAAAATATATTATTTTTTTTGTTTCAAAATAATACAACCCAAAACATTTGCACGCGAATTAATAAAAAGTTAAATTTTGTGTAAGATTACATCCTTACCCTTTGTATATATGAGGGAGAAAAAATAGAAGAAAAAATTATAATGTGGTGTGATGATGTTAAAAAAAATGAAAATAGGATATTTTGATAATCTTTAACTCTAAAAGTTGTCGTAAATGACAAGGTTATTTTTTTAGTGGGATAAATGAAAAAAATTGTTGTATTTATTTTGGACGGAGGAAGTATAATTTTTAAAACACACAACTATAAAAACTGTAACATCTGTTATAATCATTGTTCAACATATATATTATTCCTTCCATCCCATAAAAAAATACAATCTTTTTTTTTTTTTTTTTGTATGTTCCACAAAAAAGTTAGGATGAATTACTTAAACATACAAAAATTTGAAAAAAAATATCAAATACATACAAAAACCAAAAAACAAAATAATCTCCCTCGTACTCCTGCTCTTCCTCTTCTTCTCCCGTCACCACCACCACCCCCCGTGGCCGACCACCATCATCTCTAGCACCTCCGTTGTCGTCTATTAACCGTCATACAGTCACGTCTAATCTACTCTAGATATTTGCTCCGATCAAATCTCTATGAACAGTCTCACACACAATTTGTCACTTCTCTCTCCACTTTTCTCTCTCCTGTTACACCCACTCAATTTGAGATACCCTAAATCTAGGGCTCACGAATCCAATGAGTTTCTGCTCTGATCTAGGTGGATTCGTCTATCCATCTTGAATTCGTGTTTATTGATTAGATTTTCGTGTTTGATTTGTGTTGCTGATCTTTTGATGTGAATTTTGTGTATGGCTTGATTGGTATGTGTTGTGGGTTGTATGTGTTTTGGAGTCAATCGTGTCACAGATTGGGTTGTTTTGACGTTCTGTTTCGAAATAGAGCGTCAGTACATGCGTTCTATTTCGAAACAGAGCGCTTTGCTTGTGTATAGGTTGATTGGTATTTGTTATGGGTTGTTTGTGTTTTGGAGCCAACCGTTTTACAAATTGAGTTGTTCTGACGCTTCGCTTTAAAACAAAGCGCCTGTAATGAAACAGGGCCTCTGTTCAGACATGAATAAAAAACACAAACAAAGGATGACAAAAAACACCCAAATAATAACAACATGAATCGTAATATCTTAATACGAACCTTTGTTAATTAAAATGATGCTTAATAACGTGAATATTTTTGATGTGGCATTTTTTATCCGCTCTATTTCGAGATAGAGCGCTTTGTGTATAGGTTGATTGATATGTATTGTTGGTTGTTTGTGTTTTGGAATCAACCGTGTCATAGATTGGGTTGTGCTGACTCTTCGCTTCAAAACTGGACGCTTGTAATGAAATAGGACGTCTGTTCAAACATGAATAAAAAACACAAACAAAAAATGACCAAAAACACCCAAATAATATCAACATGAATCGTAATATTAATACGAACATTTGATAATTAAAACGATGCTCAATAACATGAATATTTTTAATATGATATTTTGTCGAACACTTTGTGTACATATATTCTCATGTCCATCAATTCTTCACAAACACAGTACCTACATGCACCACTAAGTAACATTAGAGAAATTCTCGACGAATAAGGTAATTATGATTCTCATGCTCTGATTCGTTTGGTGAATCATCTTATTATGCTTATGATTCGATAGTTATGCTTATTATGATTCTCAGCAATGAGCCTTTGGTATTCGTGTTTTTTTTTTTTTTTTTTGTTCATTGTCATGTTTTGTTTTTTGATGCTTTGTTTGTGGTGACAAGCGGATTTTACAAAGGAGGAGAGGAGGAAAGAGAGAGAAAAATGAAAAATTATTTTGTATATTTTGAAATTATGAATCTGTATGTATGGTTTTGTTTTTTTTTTTAAGACTTGTATGTTGGTGTCATTTCTAAAAGTAATTACAATTTTTTTATTTGAAAAGTTTTTTCTTTTCAAGTATCAAAACACATCTATTCATTTTTTTATTTTATATCATATCAATTTATTCTATTATGAATTCTCCTCCCATTTTTTTTTTCTTCTCTCAAACCTTCAAAAAAAATTAAATAAAAATTTAATATACATATAAATTTTTATATGAATTAATATATTATACTTATTATGAAATGGAAAGGATTATTGCCACATTTATTTGGAATGAACATAAATACAGTAAAAATCTATCAATAAAATCATCACGAATAATTTTATAACAATATAAAAACGCACCAGTCAGTTCATGTTATGAATATTATCTAATAAAAAAGCAGAGACACCCATTTTATTGAGGGACCAACAGGGTTTTTTTCTTT
Organism: Drosera spatulata; assembly: GCA_035668315.1. Taxonomy (NCBI): domain Eukaryota; kingdom Viridiplantae; phylum Streptophyta; class Magnoliopsida; order Caryophyllales; family Droseraceae; genus Drosera; species Drosera spatulata. The sequence goes on from JAOVYX010019269.1 coordinate 29,330, forward strand.
TCTTTCAATCGCCCAATTATTCACAGGTCTGTATCAAACCCCATTTTTTTCCTCCCAAATCATTCATATGATTGCTATTTGCTCATGCTTCTCCACTCAATTTTCATTCGATTACTGTGTTTTTGCTTCAAATTCATCACTTTGACACACTAATTTCATCTGGGTAGTTGCTGATTTTCATTAATTTGATGCAGTTTTTGTTGGGTTCAGGTTTTTCTTGCTGGGATCTTTGATCTTGGTGGTTTCTGATCTCGGAGTTGTTGATAGTGAGATGGGTGTTTGATTTCTAGGGTTTTTGGGGACTGTGATGTTGTGTTGGAATTGAAGTGATGTGATTTTGCTTCTGCTTTGGGAATTCGGTTTGGTGGAATCTGTGATTTTGTGGTGATTTCTGCGGTTTCAGTGAGTGATCTGGTCAGGAACTGAGGTTTTTGATTGTATCAAGTGATGGGTTCTGAGGAATTAAGTGCTTTTGGGGCATAGTGTTTCAGGTTTTTTGTGGTTCAGATTTGTGTTTACTATCAATCGGTTCTAAGATCTCGCCTTGTCGGCGTTGTCGGTTTTGGTTAGGTGGAGTACTGGTTTTGTCGCTGAAGCGAAGTGGGGGATTGTATGTTGCCCCTTTCATGATCTCGGTTGTGAGGAAATAGTTAGATCAGGAGTTTTTGTGACTGATTGAGTTTTCGTGTTTCGGTTTAGGGTGGGTCTGTTTAGCTTGAGGACATGGAAGAGGAGATGGTGAATGTTGTGTCGGAGGAGGGTTTCAATATGAAGGTCGAGGCCGATGAGAAAGATCAGGTTTTGACTGAAATGGAAGTTGATGAGGGTGGAATCCGGAGTCCTAAGATTGGAACTCAAAATAATGTTTCAGAGGTTGCTGAAGGTGGCAGTGATGTTTTTGCAGGAGAAGGTCTCCGGTACGTAGTGGAACAGGACGCATCGAGATTAAATTGTCAAGATTTGGTTGGAAAGAAGGGTCCTGGTGGCAATGAAAGGAAGCTTAGTAGGAGCGACAGGATCGAGTTGAGTAGGTTGTTTCAAGATGCGGTGAGCTCCCATAGCTGGGATCTGGCACAGAGTTTGATCGTGCTGGCTGATCCATATGTTCTTAATGATCTCCTTTGTATCGCGTTGGACTCTATTTGGTTCCTAAGCACGCAAGCGGAGTTGTATGCTGTCACAGAACTGATAAGGGAGATAATAGCAAACGGGGCTCAGGACTTCACTAGAGCGGCTCTTAGGACTTCGTTCCTCGCTTCTTGTGTCTCTGCGTGCCAGAGCCGAACAATGAGTTTAGCCGACACAGTGAAGATAATGGCTCAAAGGTAAATTCTTCACTCCTGATAGGCAGACTTCTGCATTTTTCGTCCTCACTTGCGGGATTTCGACAATAAAACATTTTTTTCAGTTATACAGTTTTTAGCAGTTGCTTTGAATCACTTGGGTATTCTTCCCGCTTTCATGGTCTCTGACTTGGATGATCAGAGTACTCAGAATCATTTAGGTATTTATCCTGTCTTCATTGCCTCTGAACTTACATGATCAGATTATATTCTGTGCTGTATGTATTCACCTTGTTTGTCAGTTGTCTGTCTTCGGCAACAGACATGACAACCATGTATCAGCATCAATTATTCAATTGTCATCTGATATTTGGGGTCTGATCAATCGCTACATTCACTTGCAAGTTTTCAAAATTCAAAATAATCATCTGAGAACAGGTGATCATTCCGGCATTTCCTTTAGCCCCTTTCAAGACAGAGAAAGATGTTTGATGCTTAACTTACATATACCATGTGTCCATAAACCTGTCTCGCTTCGCGCTTGACTGAAGCACCCCTCAAAGCATACAATTTTATTGAATGTCTCCATCCAATTATAAGAATAGATCAGATACCATTTCCTTTTTCTGTAGGCGAATTTCCCCCCTCCATGTCCTCGCTCCCTCCCTCACACATGTTATGATAACTTTCTGTATTGCACATAAATTGTCATCAAAGATTTCGGGTCATGTGTTTTCTGGGTGCAATATATTGTTATGTATGGGCACAGGCTGCATGAGAGACTGCAGGAATGCAACGGCGACGAGGTGTTGAAGGCAGATGCTGGAGCCAAGGTCCAAAAATTTACTGAATGGGCATTGAAATGCATAGGTTTCCGTTCTCGTTGCCATGGAAATAAAGGTGTGGCAAACCATGATGCAGCATTGACGGTCCAGCTTCAGTTGCTAGCATTCAAATTATTTCTTGATCTTGCTGGAGACAAACTCACCGCAAAAGACTTCACAGAGGCGTTCGATGCAGCGTGTTTCCCGCTCACTCTTTTCAGCAGTTCATTTGATCCCGGGTGGTCAAGTGGGTCATCAGCCACTGTGATCCATGGGTTGCTAGGAATGTTGGTAGAGGGCGGCGCAGACAATGTGAATCAGTGTTTCCTTGAAGCCTCGCGTTTTGGAAGCACTGAGTTGGTTCGTATGTTGCTGCAGGTATCCTGTTCTGCTATTTTCTTTTTTCTTTGTTTATCGTCTCCTGGTACCATGGTAGGGTTCTCATTTCTTTAGACTTAGTAATTCTTATTCCAAGATGCAGTATCCTCGGAAAAGACAGGATCAGTGTCACAAGATGAGATACTGAGACCAGATATTCTCTGGTGTAAATTGTAGTACCTTGTTTTTTCTTATACGAATAGACTGATGAGTGTCTTGGGTTTCTCCTTTGAATGGGTATTTGGTATGTAACACTTTCCCTTGATAATCAGTTTTTTGTTTTATTTCCTGAATAACCCGAGTTGATGTCCAGTTAAGTTGGTGGAGCACATGTAACTGTGCTTTCCTTTTTCTAGATTGCGACCTGCTCCATATGCCTACATGATGTCTGATTTTTCAGTCTTTGATTGTCGTATTCAGATAGCTCAGAGGAACAGCTTGGACGTCGATGTGGATCTTGCATTAGGATTTGCTTCTCACTATGGCAAGATAGGAACAATGGAGTGCCTAGTAGAGGAGGGCAATGCCATGGCCTTTTTGGGACCCTTGATGAGGGCTGCCGAGCGAGGTTGCCTGCCTGTGGTTCAGTGGTTTGTCAAGCGCGGTTGCCAAGACATGGAGCTCTGTCTTGCCCTCACGGCCGCCACCTCTAGCAGCAAAGTCGACGTCGTCGCCTACCTGCTCCCTCAAGTGCCTCAACATGTACTTACCGCACTCAGCATTGAAATCCTCAAGGCAGCTGGGGAACGAAGTGCTGGCTCATTGGACGGTGTGGACTTCCTTCTCAGGTCGAACTTCTTAGCAGACCCTACGGCCACTTATGCTGTCGCTGACAGCATAGCTCGGTCTGCAGAAGATTCTGTCTCACCCAAGCTGAGGTCCTTTCTCCGGGATCATTGGTCTGAGGCAGCTTATTTGGACGGGTTGAGACGAGGGGAAGAACATTTTGTCAACATGGCGAGGGTCGTGAAGAGGGGAGAGTCTTCCTTATGTCTAAGGGATCTCCCGGCACCCTTGAGGGTGGCCATAGCCTATATGCCTCTGTATAGAGAGAGCGTGAAGCGTGGCAGTTCCTTGCTGTCTCAGCATCTAAGGGGACAACTCGTTGAAGCAGCGATGAGGCTCGGAGGCGGGGTCTTGGACGGGCCAAGCCAGAGCAGAGCTCTCTTGGACGTCTTGGAGCATCATCTTCTCCCCTTTTTGAAATGTTAGAGATGTTTGCCAAGTAACCTACCCGTCCCTCCTCCGCTGCTTTTGTTTTGCTCTTGCGTGAGAAATAATTATGGCGTTATGTGGATTGTATCGTGAAGAAGCACAGAAGATGCTACCGAGCCCGTCTTCCTACCCTTTGAGAGCTTACCATGATACTATCTGGTTCTACGCTTCATCTATGGCATGATCTTGACAAGTGCTTTCGAGTAGTATCATCGTTGTAAAATACCGAACAAGGTATTAGGTAGAAGAGATGAGGCTTGATGGTGGCATGTACATTATCCTGGTGATGTTTCGATGTACATTTGCATCTTTAGATAATCTACTCGATTTCTCCATTTCTTGGGTTTACAGGGTTGATTGCCGCGCTCCCTTGATCTATGTTCACATGTTACGATGAATGTCTGAATTGTGATTTTGTTGTGCAATGTGTAGAATGCCATCGGATACTCCGTCCATCAGTTCTCGACAAGAAGCAAAACAAAGTTCCGAACAAATAACAAGGTTTATGAATGTACCTCTATACATTCATTACAATCACGAAATACTTTCGAAATACAATGCTCAAAATAACTAACACTCTCATCTCGTTACAAAACCTTAATCAAAAACCCAAAACGCGGCAATCCTCTAATGTCATAAGTATTTCTCACTCATTTTGCGAACTTTTGAAGAAGGCATGAAAGCCAATATCACAAGCAGAGCCAGGATACTAATAGTTACCAGAAGCAGCAACGATGGAGGCGGCGGCAAAGGCGGTAAGATCAACGAAAGGATCAGAAGCGACGCTGTTAAGCACATGAGCAAAAGCGACGTTTCTAATCTGAAGTAACTCGACTTGTTGAACGATTTTCGACTATTCAGTTATATAAGCATTGGTTGGTACTCTCTCTTCTTGCCTTCTACTAGGGGCATTGAGGTAGTTATAGATGTTCTGTTCTTCCTCATCATAACATCCGTGCCAATGTTGTTTGATTGATGATCGAGGGCTCTGCCCCTTGAGGCTCTTAAATCGGATTCTCGTCGTGCATAATTCATTGTTCTATGTGAAAACTGAATAACCCGAACTGAACAAACTAAATCTTTATCTTGATCTCGAAACCAAGTTCTGCAACGTCAGATTTGGCGCTTCTCCTTAACGACACAACGAATATTTTGATACGCCTAGCACAAACTTATACAAATCCTGCAAATCAAACACGAAATTCTATCAAGTTCTTAGAACTCCAAACTAAATGTATGAACTAAACCAAGAAAGCAAAAACAATAACAAGGAGAAGATTTGAGACAAGCGGGCACCTTTGATATCAAACACCCAAATGAATTCTCAGTCTCCAAGCTCAATTCTTTCTCCTCCAATGAAAACCCTTTTGAGAATTATGAACAAGTGAACCAAAACTTGGATATGAATTGCACTTTTTGGGTTGTTTTTTCTCCTCTTTATAAACAAATAAGCGCCCTTTTGCTTGCCACGAATGAATTCAAAGGAGAAATATACAAATATATTGTATATATATGAAGATGAAAGGATGAAATGAATGGTTTGGTTTTATTTGGCGGTGAGATTCAGTGAACCAAAGAGTATACACGCGACCTTTTCTCTATAGTTTTGGTCCATTTTATAAAAAATAATGGAAAAATATAAGTGGTGGGGCAAATTGTCTGATCTTGATTAAAGAGGTTCTGCTCCCCTGGACAAAGCAGATATGAGATGACAACTCTTCTATGAAATGGGGACTCAATTCAGTTCATTTTTCTAAGTTGTGATCCCTATATTTTTGGACCATTGATTGTTGGTTTCTTGCTAGTACTATTTGCTAGCCATTTATATCTCTCCCTGTCATGATATGGGATTAGTGAACATAATGCTCGTGTGTAATTGACCATAACATGATAATGTTTGTTACCTTTAATGCAGTTCAATAGTTGTTTGATTTAGATTGATGTAGAGTGTTCACTGATATCTCGATTATTATTGAATTAAATATCATTTTTTATATAAATATCTACATAAAGAGGAGCATAAGTTACGAAAATTAAATTGTTTCAAGTAAAGTGGAGCAAAGAGTAAAATTGAAAGCCAAAAAGTCAAACTTTGAAGAGTAGACATGCATTTGAAATTCTTTAATTTATCTAAGATAGTATTAGTAGCTAAATAATCCTTGACAATCTTTGCTTGGCACATAAACCATGAAAATTGCACTTGTATTAGATGGAATCAATCTCCAACGAGAATTTCAACTAATATATACTTTGATAAAAAAAAAAAAAATGAATGCAATGGACTTGGCATTCATCATGTGCGACTAAGCAGTTCTATTCCGATAAGCGATAAACCGATCAATGATTCAATATAACATGACTTTGTGAGGATGCTAATAGACCATCGATGCGAACTTAGAGTAATGGTTATTACGATAACATAGCACGGTCCTCGACTAATTAGTTGCATAATATACATCCACGCTACCTCGATTTCATCCTCTCAATTGCATGCTTAGCGTATGGGTACTTTACCCCTTTCTGTATGCTAGCTCAATAGAAATGATCAAATCATAAGCTAACATATTACCTAGCTATGAAAAGTTGTCATAGATTCCAGGTTCAATTTATTTTTATTTTAAACATATTACCTATTATGAAATGATATTTATCTATAGCATAATGAATTTTAGCCTTGATAGTCTTTGAATGTAGAATTCAAACTATCCAACTAAGGACTTTATTCAAATTGATCAATACAGTGCACAAAATATAGTATGTGTCATTGTGCTATGGTCCTTTTAATTGATTAGTTTACCAGGCATATTATTCAACAAAGTGAAGGAAAAGTACCCATTATGACAATAACCTTCAATAACTTATGTTCATTGTATTATGCTGCCTTTCCTCACTTGAGAATGTCGCACCTCTATCATCATATATTGAGCAAGTCTCAAATTTCAAGCAATCAACTCACTAGCTGTGGATGCAAATTCATTGAACCTCCGGTTCACGAAAGAAAGGATGATAATTTCAAATACATTTATCAATTACTATTCAGATATCTCGTTATGAACAAAATTCGAGAAAAATAAAACATATATAATCTTATTTTTATTACATACAATAAAAAGATTATTTTCTAAACATTGATAGTTTAAAATGACAGTCACAAAATGATCAATCGACTGACTTAGCAGGGCATATCTAATTTACTTAAGATAACGACCCTTTGTCACTTGCGTCTTCTCAAAAGCTTTTTCACCTGCATACATACATACGAAATGATCCCATATGAAGAAAGATTTTACAAGATTGACAACCCCGACAATCCCGTTGATTGATAGGATCTTTTATCTTTGTTATAAAACAATAGAGAAATTGTTTCTAAATGTTTCTCGATTCGTTAGAGCAGTTTGAGACAATCTAATTGTCATAATTTGAAACGATGGTGACAAATATCGTAAACTTTCTCCCTTATTGGCGCTGCTTCAACCACAATATCGATGGATAGATATGATACGAGCCACATACGAAACAAAACGTTTCTCAGGTTTTCTCCAACTCGAACATAAACTTAACCATTCCATATGATAAAAGTTAAATGGTCCTCAACATGTATGGCCGTGAAATGCAACTATAGATAGAGAACAATCAAGTGGATAAGTTGAGCTATTTGCGTTACAAGTTTGATGGCCAAAACACAGCAGCAATCATCTTCATTCAAATGGGTCTAAATGGGTCAACTTGAAAAAAACTTCAACTCATCCATTTCCCAAGTTGCAAATTGCTAGAATTTTTTTGCCGACAATTTTCCTACTGAACTTTTTTTCTTGTTTCTGAGAGCACTTGCATTAGATCATATAAAATGGATTTTTATATAACAAAAATAAAATAAAATGATGATATAATAAAAATTTGAAAAGATATTGAAATGTATGTTAAAAAATAAAATTTATAATATGAGATAAAAATTCGATAAAATTATCGTATTAGTATAATATTTTTTATTTTTATACGTTAATTTAATATAACATTTATATATAATAAAAAAAATGAAAACCAGAGAGGAAAAATTATAAAAACTCTAATGCAAGTGCTCGAAGTACCAATTTGAAAACGCTCTCCAAAAGATGGTTCAGTCATAAATCGCTCTCATCAGATCAAAGACTCCACATCCTTAAAGACACTAAACATTTATGACGTCACTTAAACATCAGTGGTTTAACTGTTCAAGAAACAGCCCTTGAGGTTAAGGATATGATACCTTTTTTGGCCAATGGCATCATGTAAGCAACTACGTACAGTGCCTTGAAGCAATGGTTCATTGCATGATTATGCCTACGATGGCAAGATGAACCATATATTATAAGATGCCAACAATTCTCAATTTGACGCTGTAAGAATTCAGACCGTCCAACTAACTGCAAAGAATCTTGCTTCCAAAGAAATCCTTTTTCCGAACTCGAAGAGTCGTCGAATTTACCCATCCCAACTTTTTTGGGCAAAGTTGTCAAGAGTTACGCTCACAACTAGTGACATCGAAAAAAGTTGGCATTCTCCCTTTGATGACATAAAAGCAAAATAATATACCCACATAATCCTCGGGTGGTTAACGAACGCTTGGCATCATTGACCTTAGGGTTAGGAGGAAAGGACGTACCGCTGAGTCAACTCTTCTCGACGATATCTCCATCCTAATAAACGTCCACAATGATGAAAGGGGACGATCATATGAAAATCAGTTCCATGTCGATATGACGATGAGCATACATATCACAAATCCCACGTCTTGGGAAAACATGATCAAATATTGAACATTTTTTTGGGTATGGAAATATTGAACATTTTTTAGGTACTACACGCCCACAAAAGTTACCAAAAGCACATAAATCACTTCAAAATCCATTACACATGGAGCAAACACAAGGAGAAGAGTTCATATATATTACCATGTTAAACGCGCCTCATGACGACGGATCTTACGCCATTCAGGTAAACGAGAATGATCTCGAAGATAAGTTGCCTAATCCTGCAGATTGACAGAAACTAAACTTTACCTGAAAGTTGAAGTGCAATTAACAGGGGATCCGGGATTGAAAATTTAGAGGTCACAGCAATCAGCTCAACACCGAAGCCGGAGTATATAGTTAGTGCAAGGGATAGCTGAACTGTGATCAATCTAGATACATATCAGATTACTTAAACATGTTAGAGTGGACTGAAATAGATGTTGCAAATGACCGAGGAAAGGATTATACCTCATCATTGTCATCTCCATCATCGCCATTCTTCTTAAGGCGGGTAGTACCGCCTTCTTTGCTGATGGGCAATTTCATCGCCCCAAATGGTGTGTCCACGTTAATGTTCCCCTTCATGGTGTAACCAGTACCTCTTCCTCTGATCATGTCCCAGAGAGCAGATCCAAAGTCCTTCGGCCTAAAGGTAATAGGAATGTCGATATAACTTATTCCATTTTTTTCAAGCTTGGCAGATTTCTCGAGTTCAGCGCCTCCAATGCTCATGTTGGTGAGCCAGACCTCATAATCGAGTGCATTGAGGCCTAAATCAAAGTCGTTCTTGTTCTCTAACTTGAGATGAAGAATAGCCTCGGTTTCCTCAAAAGAAAACCTCTTAAAACGAATCTTCTCTACGTCAATATCAGGTTTATATGGAATTGGGATCTCTCCGGTTTTCTCCAGTGGTATGGTGATCCTGCCGATAACAGGTACATCTATGATAAGGTCGACCTTAACCCTGTAAGGAATGATGCTTCCAGGCTTGATATCACTGTAGGTTTGTTTAATATCATCGTATATCAGAGCGACCGGTATCTTCACAGTCTCGGATCCATGAGCGTGGATGGTTCCTGCATCAGGAATCAAGCCAGAAACCAGCTTCCTACCATCACTTTCAATCAAGTACTTGATATCAATAAGCGGAATCGGGACAGGATTTGGGTTCTTCACAAGCACATCAACTACAAGGTCCGCCTTATGAAGATTAATCTTAGGAATGTGGATTCCACAGACATCAGCAGTAGGTTTACCGAATCCAATCGCCTCCTCTATTTTCTCACCAATATCGTGAACAAAATCTTTGACTTTCTCAATAAATCCACCTTTCTCTTCATCTTCCCCTTCTTTCTTATCACTACGTCTTTCCAAGATATCTGGCTTATCAGATGATGCCATGCCCTGAAAGCCAAATGCCAGACTCAAGACACAGTGAGTAAAAGATTCACTGTGTATATTAGTACAACAGCAGTAATTTGACAAATTACACCCAGAGGAGAACTTCCTTTGATCAGCAGATTTTGCGAAAGACCGATTTTATGCGTTTTGAAGTACCAAATGCATACGAGTCGACTAATTCAGGCTTAACACCGACTGGTGAGATTAAGAAAGATGCGTCGTTGAATCCATATAGCAGACTCTACTAAGACAAACAGAAAAAAATGCTAATTCGGTGTTTTTGGTTTCCTTCCCTATGTTTGTGGTTTCCTTCCCTAATACACTAGTGTTTCACTAATCACTACCAAATGCATCAATCAAATACATTCAGGGGATACTTAGGGGCTGTTTGGTATGACTCCTCAAAAAAATAGAATCCAAGATCAACAATAGAATCAGAAAAACAGGATCCGAAACCAAAATCTTCACGTCAAATAAAATGATTATTAGAAAAGAAGGTCCGTAACATTACGCCCAAGAAAATCAGGAATCATAAATTGAAATCCATTTTTTCTGGGTTTCAGTTTTTTGCTTCTGATTCTTCATTTTGGAGAAGAGAAAGCCACACCAAATAGTTTGGATTCGTTAGCCAGAGAATCCAAAACAGATCCAGAATCGAAAGTCATACCAAACAGAACCTTAACAAACTAACTGTGTCCTAAAAGCCACTACGAACAATTGGTCACAAAAGACGAGACCAGAGAGGAATTCAAACAATGTACCTCGGGCACAAGCGTCTCAAGTATAAATCATACACTACCATAGACTCATATCTTAGACCAAAATCTAGCCCAATGACTCATAAACCACATCACACGGCACACGATCATACCCTACACCATCCATCTGAAAACAACTCATATATGTTCCGCTGTTCTTACAACACAATTTAAACTCGTGATCTCATGTCACATCAAGATACACAAAATGATTTAAATCAGATACATAATCAGGAAATGCAGATCAAAATACGATCAGGCGCTCGAGATCCAAAGCAATAGAATTCGAGGTGTCTGATTCACGATTCAGACAAAATGAAACCCTAGCAAAACCAATTTAATTGATGAAATGACCAGTGAATTTTCACAGCAATGTAGAAGGTATAAGAGATGAGCTCAGGGATCGTACCACACGAGATTGATCGTTGGTGTTGAGACTTGAGATCGAAGATGACGAAGGAGAGGAACAGTGGCGATGGGAGGAAAGGGAAAGGAGAGATGATGCTGAGGGAGAACGTGTGACGAGCTTAATGATCGCTCCTCCACCTCCAATTTTCTCGTTTGCCAACTTTTTCAGTTTTTCGATTTTTTTTTTTGATAAGTAAGTTTCTCCACTGTCAGTGATACGATATATGAAGTTTGTATTATAATATATATATATATATACACGATGATAAATAAAAGATTGAGATTAAATAATATAAATTAAATTAAAATATTATTTTTTAATTTTATTTATTTATTATTTAATTTTAATAATTTATTTTTTATTAGATATATTCATATTATGATATATTTTTTTCTTAATAAATTAAATTACTTCTATTAATTTTTCTCAAATTTTTTATCCATAAAATGATTTTTGATTGTCTGGATAGACCGAGTTAGAAGTACATCAGCCATATGCATGTTGCTCTTGTATTCTTCCACAGTTCCACTCGCTCATCGAAATTATAGCCATTAGATTTTTACATTTAGGGAGAAAATTTTTGACCCTATTATACGAGGAGTATTTTTAATATATTTATTATGTAACATCAATGTTAATTTAATTTTAGGTGAATTTTTAAAAATTATATAAAAAAATAAAAAAATACCCAATCCATATAATACGAAAAAATAATTTTCATCCATTACAATTTGAAGGATTCATCCTCCTCGTCACATTGCTTCACCTCCAAAGCCCACCACCCATCATCGCAAGCCCATCCGATTTACCAAAAGGCTTTTCATTCAGACCATATACCACATCCCATAGCACTTCACTTGATAATATCAGGACGAGATTATGAGATACAGGATCAAGCAAAGAACGTTTAACTAAAATTATCTTTGAAGAACAGCCAACACACTCCATTCAAAGACCTCTTTAATGAGATCCTGCATCTCTATTGCACAAAATTCGAAGGTTGTGTGGATGGAAGGGAAAGAACCAGCGGAGAAAAACAAAACGTTCAAAACGATGATGACTTGAAAAACATTCGTAAAATGTTCGATAAAACGTGACAAAGAAACATTCAATCAGAAAAAGTCATGGAACAATATGACAGAAATCGGGCATAAAAAAAAAACACAGTTCGATTTGTTTACATGATCAAAAAACTTAGGCGCACTGTTTACATAACACAGACGCACTATTTCATTCAAACAGTGCGTCTGATTTTTTTTTTTCAAAAAAAAAAAACATAAGATTAAACGAATGCATAAACACAAATTTATAACATGATATCAATAGAATTGAAAAAAAATCCTTATTTAATAAACAACATGTTTTCTTCTTAAAAAAAAAACAATGACTAAAAAGCGTAGAATTATTCAGGCGTCCTATTTCGTTGTATTGACGCGTTGTTGAGATTGTGAAGCATTGGTATATTTAGACATCCTGTTTCATTGACTGTCGCGCTGTTTCAAACACTACCAAAACAAAGCAAAACAATGTGTCAGTTCAAATCTAACAAATTCAAAAAATCAAAACAAAAAATCAACAAAAACAAAAATTTATAATATGATATCCATAAAATAGAAAATATTATCACATGGTACCCAAGGTGAATTTTTTTTTTAAAAAAAAACAAACACTAACGCACTGTTTCAAACAAAGCGTCAGGATAAAAAAAAAGTACGTCATATCAAATGCAACAAATTCAAAAACCACAAAAAATCAATTAAAATAAAAATTTATAATATGATATCCAAAAATTGAAAATATTATTACATAATATCAGATATGATTTTTTTTATTTTTTAAGTTTTAAAATAGAAATCAAGAATTAAACATTGGCCTACTGTTCCAAACAAAACAGTGCACCAATTCAGATCCAACGAATCCATAACCTAGAAAAAAACAACAAAAACAAAAAATCAAACAAGTCCATTCCGAAAACTAAATTACTTAATAAGTAGATTAGAGTTTTTGATCGCTGAAAATGATCAAGGAACAATGATTTTCTAGTTATGGTTTTCAAAACGATTGAAACAGAATTTCAGATGAAATTGAAAGTTTTGAGATCTTTCGTCGATGAAAATCGATTGATTTGTGTATGTAAGATCAAATAGGAGTGATTAGAAACAAATTTGATGAGTTTTAATTTAGATTTGATGAATTGAAGAATTTATGTATCATATTTATATTACAGAATGATCAAATACTATTTGATCCAGAAAAGAAGCTTTTCCAAAAACATCTACTCCTTCCGTCCCATAATTTTTGTAACATTTTGACTTTCACATAAGCCGATGCAAAACATATCGATGCAAACTTTGATTTCGTTGTGAGATAATCAAACATCGTTTTTCATAAAATTATCGTGAAACGCTAATGATAGTTTAAATTTTGTAATTCAACCCTAGGCCAGTGGCATAATTTTCTTATGTCGTTAAGACGAATAATAAAATTTTTCAAAATACGTATTGAATAATACTCCCTCTGTCCCAATCGAATTTCAACCATTTGATTTGACACGATAATTTATGTGTGTGTTGATTTTTAGTATAAAGTTTAAATTATCCTTTAACTTTTGTGAGTGTGAGAAGTGAGAAAAAGAAAAGAAAGAAAAAAATGATGGGTGGGTTGATGTGATATAGAATACTCCATCCGTTCATAATAAATTTCGACATATTACTAAAAATGAACGTCCCATAAAAATTATAACACTTTCATTATAGACAACTTTAAAATATCAAAAATTTCAAACTATACATATTTTATATGACATCATCTTCTTTCTCATTATTTTCTCTCTCTCCATTCACGCATAATTTTTTCAACTCACTCAAAAAGGTATAAAGATAAAACACCATAGAGTCTTAATAATCGTGTTAAGATAACATATCGTAATTTATCTGAAATGGAGGGAGTAAATAATAAGAGTGTTTTGATATTTTTATAGGGGAAAAGTTTTCAAATAGAGTAAGGTTGTAATTTAGTTGAGACGACCCAATTTAACAAACGTTGTAATTTTGTTGGGACGAGGGAGTTCCAAAAGTGAAATGTTACAAGGATTATGGGACTAAAGGAGTATTAAATCATAAAACATTATTTGATATTCTTTCCGTCCCAAAACATTGTAATTTTTTTATCATATCCATATGACGATAGAAGTTTTGACCGATGTTACGGGACGATCAAACGTTATTTTTTAAGAAAATATCGTGAAACATTAATGATAATAAACGTCATGTACTATAACCGTGGGACATTAGAAAATTTAAATTGTGTCATTTATATGCGTAACGAAACCCCTAAAGTTACTTGTTGAATAATATAAGGAGAGAGAAACGTTACAATAATTATGGGACGAAGATAGTACTCAATCCGTTGAATAAACTTTGAAACTTTCTTCATCCATGCACGATTCTGTAAGCAATTTAAGAGGTTTTGTTACTTATTTGAACGACATGATTTATATTTTGTATTGACCCCATATCATAATATATAACGTATATTATCATTAATATTTTTCGATATTTTTTTTTAAAATAATATTTGATCGTTCCGTAATATCAATCAATATTTATATCATTCTACATATCAAATCAGAATAATATAAAATATATAAAATGGAGGGATACTTATTACAATTCAAATTGGACACAGTGATGGGATGTATCGATTGAGTATTTCTTATGTAGGTTGCACTCATGTGATTTTGTAAGGACATGTTTGAGAGTGGAAGCAAACAAGCCATCCCAATTCTATCCTGAAATCTCCCTTGTAGCCCTTGGAAGCCATTGAAGAACATCTCACATCCCTCTCAGAATCCTGCAATCTCACTCGCTCCCCACAGTGTAAATCCTCATCTCCATCTCCTTCAATTACCCAGTATTCAAACCCCAACGAAGACAATCAAACTAATCCATGGAACAACTGACCACAACCACACACACATACACATACTCCCTTCAAAGAAAACCCATGAAACCATTGATCTTGAACCCCATATGTGCCCCAAATCTCCCACTGCCCAAAATGGCATCTGGGTTTTGTCCCAAGATGGTAATGGGATTAGGGTTTATGAGCAATGACAAGGGTTTTGGAAGAAACGTTCATTTGGGTCTCCAAATTGTTGCTTTGGGGGCAAAACATGATGGGATGGGTGAGTATTTGAAGTTGGAGGATTTGGTTGATTTGGCTGATTTGGGTTCTTCGAGACAGTCGAGGAGGAGGAGGAGGAGGAAGATCAGGGTGTTATATGATGATGATGATGAAGGGATTGAGTCGAGGAGGGTTGCGTTGAGGGCGATTGAGGCGAGGGGGTCGACGCAGGCATTGTCTCGTGCGGAGAAGATCAAGAAGGAGAAGATCAAGAAGGAGAAGAAGAAGAAGAAGGGTAAGAAGATGAAAATGATCAAGAAGGAGTTGGTGAAGAAGGTGGATGATGAAGATGGGTTGGATTCGGATAATGAAGACAATGATGATGATAGTGCATGGAAAGGTGTAGATGTGGAGTTTGTCGATGATGATATTAGTCGCTTGGAGGCGATGGTGAGCAAGATGGGAGATGGGATGTATGATAATAAGTTTATGAAGGAGTTTGTCGAGAGGCTTTCGAGGTTTGGTGGTGGTGGTGGAGGTGGTGCTACTGATAGGAATAAGGAGATCAACTTGAACAAAGCGATTGTAGGAGCACAGACGGCGGGGGGTGTGTTGGAGATCGTGTATGATGTGATTGTCGCCGTGGGGAAAGGCTTGAGTCCTTCCCCTTTGTCTCCTTTGAATATCGCCACCGCGCTTCATAGGATTGCCAAGAACATGGAGAAGGTGTCCATGATGAGAACCCATAGGCTGGCTTTTGCCCGTCAAAGGGAGATGTTGATGCTTGTTGGCATTGCGATGAGGGCATTGCCCGAGTGTTCTGCTCAGGGGATCTCGAATATTTCATGGGCATTGGCTAAGATTGGAGGCGAGTTGTTGTATCTGGCTGAGATGGATAGAGTTGCGAAGATCGGATTGAGTAAAGTTGGGGAGTTTAATGCCCAAAACGTCGCGAATGTAGCAGGTGCTTTTGCGTCCATGAGACATTCTGCCCCTGATCTCTTTATAGAGTTGTCTAAACAAGGGGCAAAGATAATCCATACTTTTCGTGCTCAAGAGCTTGCTCAATTGCTCTGGGCTTTTGCCTCCTTGAACGAGCCAGCGGGTCCTCTGCTCGATAGTCTGGATGATGTATTTGCACTCAAAGATCAGCTCAGATGCCGCTCGACTGACAATGCATCAAACTATGGCGAAAAATATGATCTGGACGTTTCCGTGGATTCACCTGTTCTCACATGTAACCAGGACCAATTAGGGAGTATAGCTTGGTCTTATGCTGTTTTGGGGCAAATGGATCGCGGCTTCTTTTTGAATGTGTGGAAAACACTGAATAGACTTGAGCTTCATAAGCTCTCGAACGAATACAGGGAGGATGTGATGTTCGCGACTCAAGTTCTTCTAGTTAACCAGTGCCTGAAGGTCGAATACCCGCATCATAAGTTATCACCAAGGAGTGACTTGTTGGATAAAGCTTCTTCCGTAGGGAAAACGAAGAGGTTCAATGAGACGGTTACCTCTTCGTTTCAGAAAGAAGTTGCCCGCCTTTTGATAAGCACTGGCCTCGATTGGGTAAGAGAATATGCTTTGGATGGTTACACATTGGATGCCGTCTTGGTTGACCGCAAAGTTGCTCTGGAAATTGATGGAGTTACTCATTTCTCGAGGAATTCTGGTAGGTTTTGCGTCGTCATATCCTCTTAAGATCTATGTATACACGCACAAATGATTTCTGCTCTTCGATATTGACAATCTCCTTCAAATCCTGCAGGTGTTCCTCTAGGTCACACAATGCTGAAGCGTCGTTATGTTGGTGCTGCTGGTTGGAAGCTTGTTTCAGTTGCTCATCAAGATGTGAGTCTCCGATCCCGTTGCTTCAATTTGGTTGCGTTCTTTTCCTTGTTTTTGTAAATATGTCATCCCGTGTCAATTTGATGTCGTCCCGGCCATGCCACTGGTAGTATGCAAACCGTTTCTTTGGCTTTGGCAGTTTGCCTTCCTGCCACTTATCTTCAGTAGACGATGCTAACCTTTCGTCGATTTGTCTATCATGGTTTCTCTAATCTCCGTCACGCTTATCTGCATCTAAATTTGGATCTTAAAGATTAGTGCTTCTTTTCTGAGGATTCTGCATCAATGTTTTCTTGTGATCTTTATTTTTCTTAACCGTCTTCTTTGTATCCCTACATGGTATTCATGCACGATCTTCTCTGTTTTTTGTTCTCCAGTGGGAAGAACTTCAAGGCAGTTCTCAGCAACTTGATTACCTTCGAAAGCTTCTCAAAGACCACATCGATTGAGGCTGGACTCATCGCAAACTACCAGAAGCGGGAAGATTAGGATGTGGCTATATCTCAGATACACACCAGGTACGCCTAGTGATAGAAGAGGAGAGGTGAACTTGATTTTGCCTCGGTCCATCCTGGAATCTCATGGCTCCACTTCTGCCATAACCCTCGGTAAATCGAAGTCAAGACATTCCTCTGCAACAAAACGAACTAGAACGATCAGATTAAAGCTTCGTTTCATTGCTGCCATTCAAGAATTTAAAGGAAATCATCACCTTACTCCTCCACTGTTTCAAATATTTTGTTCGTTAGGGAAAAACTTCATCGCCGAGATGAGGTGATGCCTGAGCTGCGAACTTGCTGGTTCCGATGCTAATGTCTCCTGTCGTTGCTTGTAAGCTGATGTTTCAGCATAATGAGAAGGATGAAGAACCACACATATCTTGAGTTACTGTAACGATCGGCACATATCTTGAGTTACTGTGGTGTCGGATGCGTTTATAATCAATATTTTTTCGGCATTCTTGAATTTCCTGATTGCAGTTTTATCCTGTGGAAATCGGATGCGACTATCGTGCAGAACAGTCAAATGGTCGAGTCCGCTATCACGTTTCTCGCTTTTTAGGGATTGTGAATTGAATAGTGACTTGTAGTTGATTCGTAGCTGGAGATGCGGTACACCATCACAACAGGTATCACACGACCAAGGAAACGAGCAAAACGCATGATCACTAGGATTGACACATTATTGCTGGAGCATAAGAGTTACAACTTACAGCTCTCTGTTATTCCAATTTCCAGATACATGCAATCATGGTAGAAAAACTTATTTCCAAAGAACATGCATTTAAGTGTCTCGTCTTGCAAAAATAGACGACTACTCGAATCCTGAACCTATTCCTGTTGTTTTCCTTCTGCAATTCGTGCTAGGCATGAGATACGAATCACCTTGTCCGTGCTTCAAATAGTTCAGCACATTATCTTAGGAGACAAACCTCCAGCAAAGCTAGAGAATTGTTTGCCTTTGCTAGCACTTCATTCTAAAGTGCCTGTGACAATCCTTTCCAGCTTAGCCTTGAACTTCAAGGCCGAAACCGCCCTTGATCACTCGAAAGCACAGTGAAGCCATATTAGGTTTATTTATTTATTTTTTATGTTAGGCTTTTCATCCATGTAACTTAATAGTTTTCGGGGCATTTCTGACCTTTCACTCGGGCCAATCAGCCTGCTCAGATGCATTTCTCATATATAAAGTCAGGATACAGAATGCACAAAGAAGAGTAAAGGAGAACAGGCAGTACTCAAGAAAAGTGAATGTACCCTAAGAGTGTGAAGATCAGCAATGTCCGTTGCTCTTTCTTGATGAGAAAAAAGTACACAGCAGCAACAAGAAAACTCAAGATTC
>JAOVYX010019270.1:0-18765 GCA_035668315.1 Drosera spatulata
TTCTGTACCTACAAAACCGTTTGGTTTGTTTAGCCTTGTCATGGACTGGGTCTATGACGGCATAACGTCACGTGCCGAGCATTCCGGATTTCGGGGCATTACAGAGCATCATCCTCAAGCTGCTCCAACACCTTTGGCACGATTTCTTCCATCCGCAAGAGTCGTGACTCCACGGCCGCTCGGACATCCTTCGATTTGCGTCTTTCCTTGCGCATGGTGACATTCATGGTAGCCATCTCCTCTCCGTGCTCGGTCACAATGCTTGAATCCATCTATCGTACGAACCAAGGCTCTGATACCAACTTTCACGGGGATAGATTTTCACTACCCGTGCGGTACTCAAACTATTCACTCCTTCGCTTGAGTTCAGTCTTACTAGTCACCCACAGGCGATACTTGAGAACGCAAGAGAGTTTGTACTTGAAAACAAGCTTGTATTGAGAACACTTGAAGGCTTACAATGTATGTTTTGAGTTTGTAAGAATGCGATGAGATGGTTTGACCAAAAAGGCCTCACTCCTATATATACATGTCCATGAAAAGTTCTAGACTTGCCAGCTAGATCCTTTCCCTTCTTCTATGTACAAGAATTCTCTAGAACACTTCTAACTCTAGAAAAGTTTAGAGAATTCCGAAGAATCCTAGGGGACTCTAGAGAGCTCTAGAAAAGTATAGAGAAGTCATGAAGTTTGTGGAGAATTCTAGAGAATTCTTCAAGATCAATCTCCCCAGTTGGCTTATCCGTGACATGATGCCTGATGGGCAAAGGATCGCCTGCTGTCGCTGTTCTACAGCAAGAGAAATCCTAAGGGTGAAAAAAAAAAAAAAAAACAATTCAGCATAAGCATAGGTTTTTTGGTACTTTATTGTGATCCAATGATGGTGTTTGCAGATAGCACCAGTGCTGTTGAAATTAAACAGCGGACAAATCAACTCCTACGTGATGTGTACTGGTTTGAACATGCTATCACATTCAAATCTATTTCAATATACTTCTTTATTTTCGTAATATAAACAACATTATATAATAATCACATTATTTATCACACGTTGTCATAATTACTATAACTTTCGTTGTCGAATAAACAATACATATGTACCCTTCATCGTTGATGTTACAAATAATACCCATATATACAAATACAGTCCTCTCGATTATATTCCAAAAGCACTCACTGCACTAAACAGTGCCCAAAAAACAAGAATTTTAATCTCGTTCTTACATACTGTTTGTAGCCGTATACGTGATCACAAGACGCACTGTTTAACAAAGTCCCTCCAAAACCATCATGAACATTAAATTGTGCCCCCTTGTTCCGACGATTGCGTTGGACTTTCTTCATCCGAATATGTCACGAATTCCATCTCTGATGACTGTTCATCGAAATGTGATTCCACAAGTTGCACCCCTTAGCCCGACACTCTTATTCAACCCAAAATAGTGTCTTTGTTAAACCTAGAACAGTGCTCTTGTTGGACCCAAAACAGTGTCTTGTTCTTGAATTTCTCAATCCTCTCCACTTCTATATCACACCTACCTTTCATGGCAGAAATGAATGCTCCGTTACTCATCAGGATGCTGCACCGAGTAGAAATCTAGAGCTAGTCCAAGGATGATGTTGATTCAACTGGCTATCAACACCAATGAAGAGCAGGTACATCGCGTGCTTGTGAAAAGCGACGATGGAAACGGGGTTAAGAAATCACTTAACGACGACGACGCGTGGATGGCAACATGTGGCGGATAGCACGGTGGTGGAGAGGGCAACGGTGGTGGTGGGGCCGGGGCGACGGCGTGCCACCGGGATAGATTTTTGTTATCCGTACGACACTCAAACTACTCATTTCTTCGCTTGAGTTCAACATTACTCGTCATCCAAAGGCGATACTTAAGAACACAAGAGAGTCTGAACTTATTGAAATCACTTGAATACTTACAATGTATGCTTTGAGTTTGTAGGAATATGATGAGATGATTTGGACAAAAGAGTCTCACCCCTATATATATATATATGTCCATGGAAAGTTCTAGACTTGTCATCTAGACTCTTCCCCTTCTTTTATGTACAAGAATTTTCTAGAACACTTCTAACTCTAGGAAATTCTAAAAAATTTCAAAAAATCCTAAAACACTCTGGAGAGCCCTAGAAAAGTATGGAGAAGCCATTGAATTTGTGGAGAATTTTAAAGATTTTTTTAAGATCAACCTCTCCACTTGGCTTATCTGTGACAGGCGACGGTGGTAATATGGGGTGGTAGGGCGGAAATGATGGGGATTGTGTTTTGATTAATTAGGGTTATCAATTTATTTATACAGGTGAATTAAAAAGATAAGATTGGAAGAATTTGATTTAATTTTAAAAAACAAATCAGTTGATAAAAAAATAAAATGATTATGACTAGTTAATAATTAAAAAAGAAAAAAATACTTTATAGGTAATTTATATCTTTTACTTACGTGATTGTTCGTTGTCTATATTCTGCAACGGAAGGAGAATAAAACTGTCTTCATAGTATTTTTTTTTCTTAATTTTAAAGTTAGGTTTATTTTGATATCAAATTTGGTTGATTATGTATGATGACATAATATTTATGATTTATATTTAATATATTTATTTTATATTATCTTTTTATTATATCATATATATTGTTCCATTACATATTTGTTTCATTACTATGAAATCATGAGAAAATAACAGCTACGTAAATCATCACGATAAAAAATTCTCAAATATTTTAGGTTTTGCAATTGTAATAGTTTGATTTTTATTATTTTAGAGACGAATTTTGACACGTGTCGTACAATGACAAACGTTATTCTCATAAATATATCATAAAAAATCAATGATAATTTAATTTACGTATCTTAACCGGGTGTGCCTTATGAGACGATCAAACATTGTTTGATAAAAAAAAAAACTTCTTAAATTACATCCTTATCAAAAAAAAGAGCGAAAAAACTTCTTAAATTACATATTTGAATAGTGAAATAATTTATTATATACAAATATGCAACACAATGTGACGGAGACATTTCATGTAAATACTGTTCCCTTCGTCCCAAAAAAATTACATTCCTTATACACATAAGTCAAAAAGATGATGACACTACGAATGATTCGCGAGACGAACAAACAATGATTTTTTGTAAATTTACCGTACAACATCAAACATAATATGTCACGAACTATAACTTGATACAAAATAACATTCGTATCATATCATTTATTAATAATAAATAACACATCTAAACACATAATGAATAATATAATTACTGCACAGCATTATAAATAATATGAGACCAAAGAAATAGGTGATATGCTTTGTAATGGACAAAAAATATTGTCGAAGGGTAATGGATTTCAAGTTTTACGATCACCTATGGGATCTTTTAGTCTTTCTATTTAGTTGTATTTCCTACATGAACTTACATTAACACTTACTCAGTAGTTTGGGTTACAAGTGATGACTTGGCAGTCATATTAGAACCAACCTTTCTTGACTATTACCACTATTACCAACATGATAGTTTGTCAGTGTTAAACAAATTTGACTCAAAACCGAAATCGAAATCCAAAAACTAGATCCAGGAAACCACGAGCAGTTAACAAGAACAAGAGAACAGAAGATATTTTTACAAACACAGGATATTCTCCTCATTTCCCTTAATCCAAACTGTCGAACTCATAGTACAAGCGATGTGCATATTATACATATAAAACCCATCAACCTCATTCAACCGTGAGTAATCAATGTAGTCAGGTATCAAGGCGAGGAAAAAAAGAAAGAAATATATCCCACATAATCCCGTTAAGAGCAGGATGAGAGGGAGGACATCTCTGCATGATAGAATAATATACGCAGATCTTACCCCTATTTTTACAAATAAAGAGGCTATTTTCATTAGAGTGTCGAATCCCTCACCTCATGCTTAGGAGGAACAACTTACCACTGAACTAACTCCGGACAACAGTTCAAATCGATGAGTAAAATAAAGCAAATCTACCGTGCACGCATGCATAACTTCACCTCCTCATCTAGTACAGTCCCATGTCGTTCATAAATCCGTGCATCAAGGACCGCACCAACAGCATCTGATGTTCCTCAGCACATCAAGCCAGACAGACGATACTGATATATAGAGAATCCGCTGCCTCGTAAGCTTTGTTAACCACATGATAGACGACTGCCTCATCGGCCTACACGAGCAGGTTCCTGCAGACTAAAAAGAGAGAGAGATAAGTATTGAGTGCAAACTTAATCCGTCTTGTGGAAACAGTTCTCACAGAGATTCGATGATCAGGACACCCTGAATGGGTTAAGTCATTCAATGATCAAGTCGTCTATCTCCATGTTTACCAACCGCAGGTCTAAATTGAATCCATGGTAAAATGTAGTCCTTTGGTAAGCAAGGCAAACATGCATTAAACTCTTGGTCCGCACAAAAGCACAAAGTAGAAAGAAAGGAGTGCCAAACATGGTCATTTTCCTCTTGCAGGATACACAAAACAAATCAACATTTCATAGATGTCAGCGTAAATGCTCTATCAAACACAGTATAATCATAGCAAGATGTATGTCATGACATATTGGCTTTCAAATCAATTACATGGCCGAACCTATACATACACAAGAACCGAGAGCACTGCTACTATACACAAATCATACTTCAATTACAAGAGAACAGAAAAATAACAAGAGATCTAACCTCCATTAGAATGCATACAGATCTAGCTATCTCCTGTATTCATCTCGTCAATGATCCTTGTTACTGCCTTAATCTCCAGCAGTCCTGATTTGAGCAAACGTGTGGCTAGTAAAATACAGACGTAAATCAAACAAACAATTTCAACATTGCACCATCTATCAAGGAAAACGCTAGGTTGCAAATGCATCAGTCAGTTCACTGCTTTCAAACCGTGCAATGGTCACATACCTTTGGTTGTTTGCTTTATTTTCAAAGACAAAAAATGTCTCTTTCCATAAAAATACGGAAGTAGTAACCAGCATAACAGAAGGTTTAGACATGGCATTTCCAACATTCGGCCCTAAATTGAATTGGTTTTTTTCTTTTATTATAAATACATGGGAAAGACCACAATACAATGGAAATTCCACAATACCATTACCAATGGTCCAAATGAAGAAATCCTTCCGCACTTGAGAAATGATCTTCACCTCAGTTTCCTGCATTTGAAGTCTTATCAAAGTTGATGTTGACCGTAACGCATCAACACAAAAAATGCCATGGACTTTGTGTTTCAAGTGAGCAGGAGCAATGGAGGCTCGGATTTATTTTATTCAAGAAGGGCTAAAGCCATAGTGCCTATAACTGGCGACAAACAGTTGCCCACCAAAACTGGACCAGGGCCATCCGATGTCACCTAGCCAAGGAACTAAATGCCTTGCTCAACACATTTTACAAGAACACAATCAAGAAGATATCGTCATTGCCTCATACAAACATTGTTCTTTCTGCTGTTGTCAAAAGTTAAGAGACAGACAGATAGACAGATAGCAAGTCCCTTCATTTTTTCAAGTTCCTTTCTTTTTTCCCATTTTGATTTCTGTTTCGTTCTGCTCTCAAATAATAGAAATCATTGGCTTTGAATGAGAGAGGGTCAAAGCCTCATTCATAAAGTAACAACACTCCTCTAAAACATTTTCGAATTGGAACCTTCTGAAACCCTAACAGAGGAGCGAGGAGGTCGTATAGTGAGGCTCAGATCAAACAATAATCGAGCAGTGGCAGAAGGCAAGAGGCACCCATGGCTAACAAAACAAACAGTTGGCCACATGAAAATTTAGGAATTCTATTTTCACATGACCTGAAGTACTGTGATGCCAAAGACGCAGCTGCTATACCCTTCTACCCACATGCAAGATCAAGTTTACCTCGAACAAAGAATATAATCATCACAGCCTCACACACACGCATACATATAATCTCCCATATGTAGCTGTATGCCGAGGAAACTGAGACGACCCGAACCCATAGAAGAATGTTCTTCTTTTTCTCCTGAATACTCAGATATATTAAGAGTAGTATGATGATGATGATGATGGTGAGGGAGGATACCGAAAAGTACCAAACCCGAAAAGGTAAGGGCGGTTTATGACCTATAACAGAAATAATCCTGCAAAGAATAACCTGCAGCAGGTAGAGAGGGACAACCACCCTTAGGCTTGTCAACCAACACCCCAGCTCTCTGCAACGGCCTATATACAACCCCAATCCTTCATCCCTTCACTATCTACAAGAGAAGCCAAGAGAAAGAGGCTTCGATTGGGGTATAATCAGGTCACAGCAAAATGAATGCAACAGCAATGTCATGTAGAAGCCAATGGGAGTCACATCGAGAATAGAATAACCAGATCTCCAAATGGATACCATTTGTTGTACCAAGACATTGCTAATGGAAACCTCTACCAACATGCCTGAAAAAGCAACCTACTGAATCAACTTATCGCTTCATAAAAGTAATACTCCCTCCGTCCATTAAGAAATCCTTCTAGAAATCATAGGCTACAACAAGAATGAAAGCCTCAGTCTCCAAGAAACAAAAGGTTCTGAACTAAATTCTCACATCACAAGAGATCCTTTTGTGCATGACCTAATCAGCATCGAGCAACAATACCAAACAGCCCCTAAGCATTTGCTTTTCTTTCCTTTTCTGATAAAAGAGATTATGATGTGAAGGAACTAATCAGGTCAGGGCAAATGGAATCAACCACAATGTCAGGTAGAAGCAAATGGTAGTACCCAGATCTCCAAATGGATGCCAGATTTGTTCTGCCAAGACATAGCTATCGCAAACCTCTACTAACATGCCTGAAAATACAATTTGCCGAATTATCTTTTGCCTCATCAAGCTCATATAATACTCCGTCCGTCCCATAAGATATCCTTGAGAAAATCATCGGCAATAACAAGAGTAAAAGCCTCATTCTCAATGCAACAAAGGATTCCGAACTACATCCGCAAATTACAACCTTTGATCCCTGACCAAAGGATGAGATCATGCTGCGAGGCTCAAATTAGGCAATAAAATCAAGCTATGGCAAAAGGCAAGCAGCTGCATCCATGGCTAGCAACGAAGTTGATTATATATAGAGACAACTAAATTTCCACAGGACATGTGGCTGCCATGCCAAAGACACTCCTTCTGTACCCATCTACCCACATGCAAGATTAAATTGCCTCATAATATCAAAAAAAATCATCACAGCCTCACATACACGCACACTCATTTTAGCATCAAGGTTGGACCTGCTCTAATGTTTCCTTCCTTAAGAAGGGAAACTGCTACGAATGCTCTGATCTGATCAAGCAAAATAAAAGCAACAGCAATGTCTAGTAAAAGCATATGGCGGTCACATTTAGAAATCGAGAAATCCAATTCGATGCCAAAATTTGTTTTACCAAGACATTGCTGCCGTACGTAATCCTCTACCAACATGCCTGAAAATGTAATCTGTAGGAAAATCGATCGCCTCATCAAACATACATAATTTATTTATAACTCTCTCCATCCCAGAAGAACTCGTTGAAATCATTGGCTACTACAAGAATATCAGCCTGATAGCCTCTTGTACAACAACAACAACAAATCAAGCCTTTATCCCATCAAGTGGGGTCGGCTACATGAATACAACGGCGCCATTCCAATCTGTCATGTACGTTATCTTTTGTAAGATTATGATAGACCATATCATACTTCAAGCCTGATAGTCTCATTCTTGAAGCAAAAAAGCTTCTGAATTACTTCCCCAAATTGTAACCATTGATCCCCAGATCAAGGAGGAGATCATGCTGAGAGGCTCAGATCAGGCAATATAATAAAGCTAATGGCAAAAGGGCAAGCAGCAACCATGGCAACCAAAGCAAACAGTGACACAACAGGAAATTTAAAAACCTCAAATTTCCACAGTACCCTCAGATTTTGCCATGCCAAAGGCGCTTCTTCTATACCCATCTACTCACATGTAAGATCATATCACACCAAAGCATCAAAAACAATCATCACAGCCTCACAAACATGCATAATTCTATGCAGAGGAAATGGATAAAATCCACTCTCGCCAAACTTTAGGGTCTGTTTGGTAACGTTTTTGTTTTCTGTTTTCCCCTTTTCTTTTCTCTATCCAACAAGTGTCACGGTGGATCATACCACGCCAAATACTGCCTCCGTCTCATAATATAAACAGCATTTGCTTATTTCAACGGTCCCAAAATATACAACATAACCTTTTCACATGAAAAAACAAACACACCCAAAGGTCACCGATCCGACCTGGCAACAGCTGTTTTACAAACACTTATGCTGCGTTTGGCTTGAAGGAATGGAGGCGCTGTCAAGACTCGGACCATTGAGAGTCTATTTCGTTCAAACCGATTATACCATTCTGAGTCCATTAAGTCACTCGCAGAGGAAGAAGCTAATCAAAGCCCACGTCCCTCTCGCATACCTTTTGAATGCATCTTTTGGATATTAATATACTAAACCGTACTGGGATTGGGCTTTAGCACGCACTGACTATAGATGTCTGGGTGGCGCTCTCCTGAAGACAATGAATGAGACGAATGTCGCCGCTAGTCCTTTTCTCATAACCAATTCTCCACTCCTGGGGTAGACATATTCTTTAATGTGATGAATTCCGTTAAATACGACGTCGGGGAAGACCCACGCTAGCCTCCCGTTCGTCACCAGCGATTATTAAATCGCCGGTGACAGGCAGAGAGGGGCAACCGCGGAACAAACACCCCAGCTCTCCGCACTTAGCCTCATCAACACAGACAAATCAGAATTCTGCAATTAGAAATCCGAAATCCGAAATCATTTTCTCCACTCTCTCGCACACCCGAACACGGAGTGCGAATACGGAGAGTGGGAATCGTGAGTATACGAGGAATCAGAGCTAGCTAGCTAGCTGTGTGGTTTGCTTTGGTTTGGTTTTGGATTCGATGCATTCGATGAATTCTCGCAACAAAGAGGGGAGGAGAGGTGGATTGGGGAAATTGAATGCGAGATATTGACGGTGGCGACAGCTCCGCCGAGAATCTCGTGAGGGAATTTTAGGGTTAGGGTTAGGGTTAGGGTTTGGGCTAGGGTAAGTGTTGATGTGGAGGATGCTCGAGGGGAGGAGGGGTCTGTAGAGTATGGTTGCACCGTGCACTTTTTCTTGTGTGGGCTCTGGATGCATGGTCTCTGGGAATGGGTTGTTTCTTCAGTGGAAATGGATCCACGCTGTTGGGGAATGGAGCTGTTGGTGCAGTCGTGCATCTGAGTTGTTGAACACTTCAGATTTGTTAAATAATTTAATAATGATTTTTGTTTTTATTTTGAGTTTTTTATACTTATATTTTTTTATGAATTTATTTTCATTAAATTATTTTAGGTTTTATTTAATTTATGATTGATATTTTTTTAATATGATTTTAAATAATTTTAGATTTTTTTAATAAAAAAATAAATAAATAATAGAATCACACAAACAACATATTCATATTGTTGGGATCAATGACAGAGAATCCTACTCCTTTTTAGTTAGTTTAAACAATTTGATACCGCTATTGTTTATTCTTTTTTCTTCTTCTTCTTTTTTTTACAACTGATAAACCAAAAAACGGAAAATAAACAATTGGAAAACATCCTATAAGTTTTAGTCGTTTGATACTCTTTGTGAAAAAACCCAATAATCCAGATAAGTTTACAGTAGAAATTTCTTGATAATGCCTTAGTATTACTGACTGAGTTTAGAAGTATTCCCTCCATCACATATTAATCAAAATATATTTCTTTTTACCGTTTCAAAATATTTAAATTTTTTTTGATCACCTTCGAATATAAAAAAATAGTAAATTAATCTCATCTGTTATCACAAAAAAATATTCTTTTTTTCATCAAAATCATATAAATTTAACACATATAAATTCTGATATGAGACGAATTAAAACGTTTGGATTAATATGAGACGGATGGAGCATGTCACTAGACTCAGATCATAGTCAAAAGAGTTGGAAATGATATGTATTTGGCTATTCTCCATAACAAATTCTAGACTCCTTGATCATTCATTATCTGAACGTACAAAACCTCTAAATCACTCAAAAATGTAATTCGAAGGATTATACAGAGGACACACCAAGTGCCGCGGTCGAATCCTCATAACAAGCGCTATCCACCTAGGAAGCCATATGCAGGTGACAGGAGCATGAGAACAGAAGCTTTACACAAAGATGCTTATTCTCCATTACTCCATTTTCCAGTAATCCAGACCGGCGAATTGGTATCGTATTCACTATTGCGACATGTACATGTTAAAACAATCAACCTCATCCAAGAGTAGTCACCATAATCAAGTATCAACACGAGGCAGCAGATCCATGACTACCATACTTGCTAAAATCTACGCTACCGCCACAAAAATGATAATGAATCTGCTGTAGTTAACAAAGAGTGAAGAGTGTAAGCAAGCAACGTACAAGTTTTAATATCTCGAGATAGCATGCCCATTGAGACTCAAAGTTGCACAAACTCACTGGCTGATGGATCTATGAGTTTGTTAGATTTGCAGCAAAATTCGTATAAAAAACAACTTGGCTATCGACATCTTGCATTTGTTTATGGTAAAGTAAAATGTGATTATTGTGTAAAACATGATTCATATGATCCAAGTATTGGATAGACTTTAGTATCATGTCGCTTCACAAGAGAAGAAACTTAAGTTTGGCAAAAACTGAAATAAAGAAGCGATGGAAACATCATGAAAGTGAAGTATAATGATAAGAGAAGCAAAATGAGCAAAACAGAAATCTGCGCATTAATAAAACAAGCATAGATTTCTGCCAAATTACAATATTGAACATAGTTCAAAATAATTCTACGCTTGTATAAATAGAACTGCCAATCCTATAACAACAATGACTTGATCAACTCAACATCTACAGTGTCGGACTACATAGGAGTAAAATTCATTAAACCAAGTCTACATGCCAGATTCCAAGAACTCAGATTTCAGAATCCTCTTCTCGGTTGGAGCTGGAAACTAATCCGCAGATATAAGAACAGTAATTCACTTCCCACAGAGTCTTAATAACATTGATATATAGAGCATCCAGTGCATTGTTGGCTTCTTCACGGAACGCAATGATGGATGGCTGGCTCACCGCGGTTCCTGTATAATGACAAGCAAGGAGATAAGGATTGATTACAAAGCCAATGCTAGTGGGGGAAGCAAGAATGGTTCAAAGGAGATCGAATCCAGTACTGTTTTGATTTTGGTGCATTTCACTTCAATCACATACCAAAATGTAGCCAACCTTCTGCGCTTTAGAACTGCTCGGCAACTCATTTCCCTGCATTTGAGTCTCCTGATTCAATTATAACTGAAATGCATCACCCTGACGATGCCATGGATATCATGTTCAAGTGAGCAGGACAACATGGAGGCTCAGATAATTTTAATCAAGCAAGACAAAGGCATAGTTTCTATGGCTGGCAACATACAGTAGCCCGGCAAAAGTCAACCAGGACTCTCAAATGTCACCTAGCCAGGGAACTAGAACATCCTGCTGAACACGTTCCGCAGAAACGTAATAAAAAACATATTGTCATCGCCTCATATAAACATTGTTGTTTCTGTTATTGTTGGTAAGGGTTGAGAGCTGAGAGACAGAGAGGTAGTGACATTTTTGTGGTTGGAGATGGAAAGGTATCATCAAAGTCGAAGATCCTGCTTTCAAAAGAGAAATCATCGGTTGGAGATCAGTGAAAGCTCATGGATGAAGGAATTGACCACCAACATCCGCAGCTATCACAGGCTCTCACCCACCTCATTCTGATGCTAACCAACAGCTACCTCTATCACACATCAAAGATAGCTGGAGGCCAAGAACCGAGAATCACCAATAAGCAAGTCAGGGTCCAACTTGGAAGGCTCAGACATGAAAACAAGCTATGACAAGAAGAGACAAGGATAATCCCAGTGCTGGTTAGCAATAACTAGAGGCCCAGTCATCGACACCATAATATCATCATCATCATCATCATCATCATCATCTTCTTCTTCTTCTTCTTCTTCTTTGGGATAACAACAAAAACAAAAAGTCTCAGAGGGCCTTCTAGTGTTGCCATCCGAAAACACTGCTTTTATCCTTCCTCTTCATGTCTTGCTATGCCAACAAATGAATTCTTCATAGCCTCTTTTTGTTGAACGTCAAAGCATATTGTCATTCCGTCCACTAAAATTGGAACGATACAGAGAAGATTAGCATGGCTTGTTCCATGACAAAGCGAGGAGCAAAGAGAATAAAGGCTCAGATTGGGGTACATCCACGTAAGGGCAAAAGGAATACAATAGCAATGGCTAGCAAAAGCGAACAGCAGTCACAGGATACCCCGATTATCAGAGGACCCTGATTAAAAGTGGTCTTGATATGGAGATAGGGAACTGCTGTGAATGGTCACAATTGTAAACTCTCTACCTACACACCTGAATGTACAAGAAGTAAATTCATCATTGCCTCACTAAGCATTTACATTACTTTCTTTGCTACTGCTGTTACGCAGGACGGAAGCTGGAATCCACTAGAGATTCCAGAATCCACGACCAAAAGACCACAGGCAACAGTTCCCATTCTTAGGGCCTGCTTGGTTTTGATTTTGTTTCATGTTTCTGTTAGCTCGCAAAGTATTGGAATTATCAGCTCTGAATGAGAGTGTGACAAAGCCTAATATATTAAGCAACGGAACTCCTCAAAACATTTGTGAATTGCAACCATCATAGTTCAAAATCCCTAAACCACAAAAAAAAAAAAAAAAAAAAAAAAAAACATCTTAGCCCTTGGATCAAAATCCAAGGGCTAGAAAGGATTCACTCCACCTGTGCCGTGCAAATCTGGACAGCAGGTGATCCTGAGCCGTGGCAAAGAGAGCAAGTGGACCAATGGCAAACAAAGCAAAAAGTGGTCTTGTGAAAATTTAGAAACTCTAATTTCCACAAGATCCTTAAGTACAGTCATGCCACCGCTTGTATACCCCTCTACCAACAAGCAAGATCAAGTTGCCTCAAAATATGAATGGAATCATCACAGCCTAAAACAAACACACAACCACAACCACAACCACATACACACAAAACTGTGTGTCGAGGACACGAAGATATTCTGTATCCTATAGAGCAATGTATTCTTTTTCTGGTCTTTTCTCCAAAATGGTTAGCAAACAGTTGGCATAGCAAACAAAGCAAACAGTTCCACAGTTGCCCAAATGGAAATTCGCGAAATCCTAAAGTTCCACAGGACCCTCAGATGCTGCCATGCCAAAGACACTCCTTCAAAACTCATCTACCCACATGCAAGATCATAGTGCTTCGGAAACTCAAGATATCATCACAGCCTCACAAACATGCATACATAATCTAATCCAAGTGCTCTATCACGCTTCATGCGGTGAAACAGCTCGAGTTCCCTATCAAGCTTCCTACAGTGGAATAAACCCTTCAATAACGTGTTATAAACACACCACGTTGGGAGCAACCTTCCTTCATCTGGTCAAACAGTCAGTTGGAGCGCCGTATCAAGCTTGCCAGAGTCGTGCAACCCCTTCAATAACGTTTTATAAGACATCAACCATGAAAGGGCGAGGGAGCAGTCATGGAAGCCGAACTCCGGCGAGGTCTCGCCGGGGTTGAGAGCTCCGGCGAGGGTTTCGGCGGGATCTGAAGGGCAGCGCCGATGGAGGAAACTAGGGTTAGAGTTTATAGGGGTGTTTACAGGGGATACATCGTGTTTTTTAGATGATGCACTGCTAATTTTGACGACAACGATGATAAAGACGAAAGGAAAATACGAGTGGAGGGATGGGGCGCAAAATGTGTTTATGTGAGGTGCACTGTGTTCTTTAGGTGATGTACAGTTAGTTTTGACCATAACAATGGAATGAAATATAATAAATTGTTAGAATTTAATATCTCCCTCGTTCGGATTTAATTGTAATATATATATTGAATAAAGTTGTTCATGTTATAAATCGTTCGTATAGTAATCAAATATCGTTTTATATAATATTATCGTAAAATACTAATGATACGTTAAATTATATGCTTCAATACTGGATTAGTGATATTATTTTCTTATATCGTTAAGACGAATAACGAAACTTCTTAAAATAAATGTTGAATAATGCAGTGATGATACAATATTGTTATTAATTCGGAATGGAGGGAGTAAGAGGTAACAAGGATTGATTGATTTGTTTTTAATTTATGGGGACATATTAATTTCTTTCAAAATCTTAATTTAGGGCAAATAAGACCATATAATAAATTGGAGAACCAATTGATAATAAAAATCTCAACTACAACTTATAGATAAATAAGATGCATTTTGAGAAGCAAATGATAAATGCACTCATTAAATTCTCACCTACGTGTATTTTTTGTATTCTAGATATAAAATTTGAACTATTATGATTATTTAATTGTGGTCTATGATGAATTTTATTGTCGCGGTGTGGTGTCGTGCTTGACGGAAATTTGACATGAATGGAATAATCCAAATAATATTTAGATAACCTTGTATTTTTATTTTATTTTTGACAATATCTTTGTATTTTTATTTATCCATAAGTTTGTTGGCTTGGTATATTTTTCAAAGTAGGTCCAACTCAATATTTGTTAAAAGAAAAAATTATCCGGAGATACCATCTACTCAAGTTAATTACCATGAAGTATCATCCCCTTTTTTCATAAAGTAGCTCTTATCATTTTTTTCAGATTTTTTAAAACGTATCATTTTGTGTGATTTTTAAAGATTTGATTTGATTTATTTATTTTTATTTT
Source organism: Drosera spatulata (assembly GCA_035668315.1). Taxonomy (NCBI): domain Eukaryota; kingdom Viridiplantae; phylum Streptophyta; class Magnoliopsida; order Caryophyllales; family Droseraceae; genus Drosera; species Drosera spatulata. Next base: position 14,845 of record JAOVYX010019270.1, read on the forward strand.
TTTGAATTTCAATCTCACGTTTTCGGGAAGTTTGCATGCACAAAAGAGCCATGCCGATCACCTCAACTCTTCGTCTATTCCTCGTTGAACCTAATTGGTTTTTGGGAAGTTTGCGTGCACAAAAGAGCCATACTGAAGTCTACTCGGACGAAGACGAAGCCGGCGTCTCGGGGCTGCCTGAGCAGAAATGATCGCAGCTTAGAGTTTAGGGACTCGGACCCAAGGGTCTGTCCCGAGGTCCGACCCTTTGCACCCTTTGTTTTAATTTAGGAACTCGGACTTCGGGGGTCTGTCCCGATGTCCGACCCTTTTGTACTCTTTTCAATCAATAAATTGACTTTTTTTCGACTTGGTATATCTTTCATTCCTGTTGTCAAGTTTCGTTGAACTTTTAACAGTGTTTGAGGACAAACCACCGAGTACCGACTTGGTTTTATTGAACCAAAAAATTGCAAGTTATAAGTCGGGTTACATGATTTTTTCAGAGTCTAATCCTAACTTTATTGACTTTCCGACTTGGGTTTCCTTTAGTCATTCTATTGGCTATCTCGGCTTTCCGAGTTGGGTTCTTTTTGTGGTCAATTCCCTGACTTTCTAGGCTTCCCGAGTTGGGTTTCCTCTGTGACTAATTCCCTGACTTTCTAGGCTTTTCGAGTTTGGTTCCCTTTATAGCCAATTATGAGTAGTAGAATTTGAGGTCATCCCCGTTGAAGGTCCTCGGCAGTGGGTGTACATTGAGTCTGGAGATTTTGTATGCCCCCCGAGGTAACGCAGCGCTAACTCGGTAGGGTCCTTCCCGCTTTTCGTCGAGTTTTCCTCCAACTTGGCGAACCTTGAACCTGGTTCCCGAGTTTGAGGCACCTTTTTCGAACTCCTTTGTTGAAGTATCGAGATATCTTTTGTTAGTAAGCTCGAGTTTTGGTCAATGCGGCTTCCCTTTGCTCTCGTATGAGGTCGAGCTCCTCCCTTTGCTTTTAGATAGGAAACCCATCACTCTTGGGCTCGGATGCTCGATCTTAACCGGGACCACTGCTTCCATCTCGAAGGCTAAGGCATTTGGGGATTCTCCCGTGGATCTTTTTGGGGTTGTTCTGTACGCCCATAGGGCTCCTGGGAGTTTCTTGACCCATCTTCCTTTCGCTTTGGTTAGTCTTCTACACAAATCCTTCTTTATTTCTTTATTGACAGCCTCAACCTGGCCATTGGATTGTGGGTGTTTGACTGAGGCAAACCTCTGCATGATACCGTGCTTCGAATAGAACTCTGTGAAGCTTTTGCCTGTGAACTGGGTTCCGTTGTCTGAGATTAGAACTGGGTTCCGTTTACTGCTGCTCGGTTCGTTATCTTCACTACCGTCTCAGCTTCAGCCTACTTCGTGAAGTATTCCACAGCCACCATTATAAATTTCCTCTGTCCTGTCGCCAGGGGGAAAGGACCCAAGATGTCGATTTTCCACTGCTCAAACGGCCATGGGGATTCTATTGTATTGAGTTCACAGGCGGGGCCTAGATGAGGTCGACAGTTCGTTGACATCGGTCGCAGTGTTTCACGAGCTCGGCAGAGTCTGTGCGCAGAGTTGACGAGTAGTACCCTTGCCTTAGGCATTTGTGGGCTAGGGTTCGGCTTCCATGGAGATTCCGACAGTCTCCTTCGTGTAACTCGGCCAGTATGACCAAGCCCTCTTCTCTGGCCACATACTTGAGAAGAGGGGAAGAGTACGCTCTCTTGTATAGGCCGTTGTCCATCATTGCGAACTCGGAAACTTTTCGTCTGACTTTGAGGGCAGCTTTCGAGTCCTCGAGAAGGGTCCCGTTGAGGATGTACGTCTAGATGTCGTCCATCCAAGATGGGCTCATGTCGAAGGGGAGCATCTCCGTTCCCGGGGGTGGTTCTAACCTAGGGGCAACAACAATCTCGGTATAGTACCTGAGCTTCTTGGCTTTTCTCTTGTTTGGACACAACACTGAGTCGGTCGGCTATCATATTTGCCCCTCTGGGAATTTGCTACACTTGGAGTACAGGAAGTTCCCGAGTCAGTCTCTAAGCTGCTTTCTAGTATCCTTTCATGGCCTCCTCGACTTCACATAACCTGTTAATTTGTTCGGCCACGAGCATGTAGTCAATATAGGCCTCCACTGCCGAGGCGCCCAGATGTCTGACCAGCAGAATCCCCGAGATGAGGGCTTCCTATTCTGCCAAGTTGTTGGTGACGGTGAACTGGAGTTAGATTGCACAAGATAACTCCCATCCCGTGGGAGTGATCACGAGTACCCCTGCTCCTGCCCCCCTTGCGTTCGATGATCTATCAGTGTAGATCTTCCATGACTTGCCTTTCTCAACTCGGTCTTCCCGAGTTGATGAGATCGGGCCATCGAAAAATTAACGCTCCACTAGAAAGTCGGCTAATGCTTGTGCTTTGATTGCGGTTTTTGGCTTGTAACAGAAATCATACTCGCTGAACTCGACCGACTATTTGATTAATCTTCCCGATAGTTTAAGTTTGTACAAGACTTGCCGTAATGGCTGGTCGATTACTATTACAATGGGGTGTAACTGAAAGTAGAGGCGAAGCTTCCTTGACGTGCTCACTAGTGCAAGGGCTAGCTTTTCTATCCGGGGGTATCTAGTCTCAACATCATGTAACACTTTGCTTACAAAATAGACTAGTATTTGTTTGCTTCCTTTCTCCCTAAGCAGGACTGCCGAGATTGCGTCGTCTGAAGCGGCAATGTAGACAAACAGCTCTTCCCCAACCTTCGATTTAGATAGGAGGGGCATCTCCCCAAGGCAACCTTTGAGCTTTTCGAAGGCCTTCTGGCAAGTTGGGGTCCACTTTAATCCCGAGTTGGCACCTCTCAGCGCTTTGAAGAAGGGCAAGGTCCTTTCCGAGCCTCGGGAGATGAATCTCCCGAATGTTGCTAGGCTCATTGTTAGCTTTTGGACTTCCTTTTTGATGCACGGGGGTTGCATATCTATGATGGCTTGGACCTTTGACGGGTTGGCCTCAATACCCCGACTTGTGATCATGTACCCTAGGAACTTTCCCGACTTCACTCCAAAGGCGCACTTCGTCGGGTTGAGACATATGTTGTAGTTTCTGAGGACCTGAAACGTCTTCCCCAAGTTGACAGTGTGGGTTGCCGACTTCAGGGACTTGGCCAGCATGTCATCCATATACACTTCCATTGTCATTCCTAGCAGCAGCTTGAAGACCTCATTTGTCAATCTTTGGTAGGTAGCCTCGACGTTCTTAAGTTCGAACGGCATGACCTTGTAGCAGTAGATCACATCCTCAGTGATGAAGGAAGTCTTTATCCTATCTTCGGGCACCATTTGGATCTGGTTGTAGCCAGAGAACGCGTCCATGAAGGACAAGAGCTCGTATCCGGAGGTGGCTCCACTAGTTGGTCAATTCGGGGCAGAGGGTAGCAGTCTTTTGGGCAAGCATTATTGAGGTCGATAAAATCGACGCACATCCTCCACTTCCCGTTCGCCTTCCTCACCATGACCACATTTGCCAACTAATAAGGTACGAGACCTCCCTGATGATGTCGACGCCGAGGAGTTTGCTCACCTCCTCGATAATGGCCTGATTCCTCTCGTGTGCGAAGCTTCTTTTCTTTTATTTAATAGATCGGGCCTTAGGGTCGACCAAGAGCCGGTGCACTATGATGTTTGGGTCGATCACAGGCATGTCCTCGGGTCCCCAGGTGAAGACGTCCGAGTTGCTCCTTAGGAACTGGATCAATTTCCCTCGGGCCGGATCCTTCAACTCGGCCCCAATGCGAACAGTTCGTGTAATACCCGAGAATTTTGGGAGTTTTGAGATGAATATATAACGTTGCGATTTTAAAATAAATCGTGCTTGAAGGTTATATATTTAAATCTAAGAAAATATTTGATTAATTAAATCAAATAGGA
>JAOVYX010019271.1:0-18763 GCA_035668315.1 Drosera spatulata
TCAAATGTATAATAAGTTTAACGATGTATCGTTCATCGTTCTTAAATTTTTATTTATGCGTTCGTTGCATACGCTTCGTACGTATATTTTTAATCCAAAATATATATTTAAGTCATATAAATTTTTGGGTTATTATAGTTATATCCCAAAATGTATGTAAAAGCATTTTCTCTTGTAAAGTTTTTAACATATAAATACCAGATCATCATTCCTATGTCACACTACTTTTTACTAACTCGTCACTCAACTATTAGATGCAGTAATAAATGATTCTATCTCTATAATTTATCTTGAAAACATCTAATACAATTTATATTATTTATAATAGTTTGACTCAATATGAGATTTTATATATATATGTTAAATTTTTGTTGATTTTTTTTTAAAAAGATTTAATAGAACACTAGATTTCGTTGATACATTATAATACAACTTCTTAGGGTAGGTGTGAATCCAGATCCCCACGTAGGCTGCATTCAAAGGCATATCGGGCCCAAATATGAGCGGCCTTATTACCCTCTCGAGGCACCCAAGAGCAAAAAAAAATCTGAAAAACCTTGAATGAGTAGTAAACAGTCTTCTATAATTCCTCAAGTTCTGATAGGTCTGGTTTCCTTTGGCTTGGCATCTTCATAGCTGACGGACAGTCTCCTTCCAGTTCTACCCTCCCTAGACACATACCCCTTGCTAGTGCTATCCCTTCACCCAGAGTCAGAGCTTCACCCATACTTGGATCTCTCAACCCATCGATCGTATTCAACCTCGCACCTAAAATCTTTCCCTGCAAGTCCCTTACAATGGCAATCACACCAACAAAGCCATTCGATTTCATTGCGGCGTCGACATTACCTTGCAAAATCCTTGTGCTGGTACCTTCCATTCACCCCGTTGCTTTTCCTTCAGTCATCCCCTCTGGAAGTTTTTCTCGAGTTCATCACATGCATGTGCCATAGAAGCTCGATTAAAGTCCTTTATTGTGCTGAGCGCCCCCCTAACAACTGCATATGGAGATTAACCCCGCCCCCATAAGTCTGTGATGTCGATTCGTCCAAAGCTCGTACAAAATCGCACAGATCTGGGACGCTTTCATCTCGTTGTTGTCTTCTATGACATGGGAAATCCTTTCCTCAATGGAGACTTGATTGCCTGGTATAGCATCCTCATACGAACTAATCCTCCATACTTCGTCTGCCCTTGGGCACCTTAAGAAACAATGGGTTGTCGATTCATCTTCTTCACCGCATCCCTTGTATATCCCTTCAATGGTAACCCCTCTTCCTCTCAGACTGTTCACCGTAGTCAGACATCCTATTACCATTCTCCAAACGAAGAACTTCATTCAAGTTTGGATTGATAGGCTCCATAGCTTCTTCCAGTTTAGATTACGGAGTGCAGATGACCATTCTGTTATTAGCTCGCCAAATCTATAATCAAAGGCCTCATGATATGTCTTCTTTACCGTGAAAATTCCATGGGCTTGGAGCAACCAAATCAGGACATCCTCTCGATGTTGCAAGCCAATTGGGATGCCTAGTATGTGTTCCGCTGTTTCTTCTGGGAAAGTTTATAGGATCAGGTTTTTTCTCCATTGTCTTGTCCTCTAGTCAATTAGGTATGCAACAGTGATTTTCGGATCAAAGTTTTCAGGGCATACAAGTATGCGGTAATTAGGCATGTCCCTTTTTCATGGATCTCCAATAACCTTGATGTTATTCCCTGAACCAATTCGCCATCGTAGCCCCCTTGCTAGAAGTTCCTTGACTGACCATATGCTAAGCCATATGAACGAAGGGTTGTGCCCTACGTTTGCATTAAGGGGATTACCATGAGGAAAGTACTTCGACCTCAGAACTCTTGTGCTAGCGATTCCGGGCTCTTGATGAGGCGCCATAGTTGCTTAGTTAGGGGCGCGTCATTAAAACACCCCCGAACTCCTGAAAGTCCAAGCCTCCTTTGTCTTTCAGGATGCATAGCTTTTCCCATCGTTTCTAGTAGATTCTCCGTTTATCATTGTTTGATCTCCATAAGAATTTGTTGCCTCCTAAAGCAGCTCATAGACCAGTTTGTCCAGGATTTTGAAGCAACTCAACAAGAATGTGGGAATCGTCTGCAAGATAGACTATATAAGAACTTCCTTTCCAGTCATTGAGAGGAGTCATGTGCCCCAGTTCGATAGAGTTCGTCTCATTCGTTCCCTGACCCTGTGAAAATGCCTTTTTTAGAGTTCCCCACTACTGACGGCATGCCCAGGTACGTGCCCAGGTCTGTTTTTTCCCGCATTCCCAGTTTTCTGAGGAACTCTCCCCCCTGTTCGTCATTGGTGTGCAAGGGGTAAAGTAAATGATTGACTTTTCTTTGTTTATTTTTTGTCCTTATAGTTGCTCATATTCTTCTAAGATCTGGAGAAGAGTTTATGCTTCTTGGTCGATTGCCTTTCCAAAGAGCAACTATCATCGACAAAGAGAGAAGGTGAGTCACTCTAGGTGCTCCTCTGCATATAGCAATGCCACTGAGACCACCTTCTAGAGTTCTTGAAGTGTGTATCGTTAGCACATCAAATTATTCCCCCTTGAAAAGTAGTAATAGGAAGAAGGGATCGTTCCCACATGGACTCCATAATTCTCAACATAAATTCAACAATCAAATTAAATCTTATAATAAAATTAGAGATATTCAAAAGTTATAATAACTAAAACTAATGAAATGAAATAAAATTCAGAATGATAATTAAAATTTAGAATTGATAATTAACAATGAACAAGGATCGCATGTAGTCATTCATAGAATGTGAAATAAATCATAGGCAATTCTATATAACATTGTGAATAGTTTTATGTGGATAGAGTTGTAAGAAACTTTAGACATGTAATTTCCTTGATTTTTTGAGTTTGTCCAATAAGAGTATTGTGATGTCATCAGGCAAAGATATTCTGGGAAATTCACAAGTATGTAAATGTATCCTAGCAATCAATCACTTGAATTAGGGTTAACCCTCAAAGCGTTTATATCTTACCGAAGAGTTAGTCAAGACATAAACTTAAGTTGTGATGTTTGTTCTAACTTGATTAGACTTTAATAAAGATTAACAATTCATTGAAATCTTGGTTCCTATTAACATGATCAAAAGAGTTCAACCGCTGTATTAGTGAAGCATAATCAACCTTGGTTAGCTATTCTAGGATAAAATCATGAAACACATAAAATCATAATAAGAAACTTTCACAATCCACATCTTCTTCATTCACTCCAATAAAACTAGGTTTGCCTCATCGTTCCACATCCATAAATTCACTCCCCACTACATAATCTACTCAATCATAACAAAAATTAAACAATCAAGACAAAGAAGAGGAACAAACAAACCCGTCATTGTCATAATCCAATAACAAATCCAATGCTCTAATCTGTTGTCTTTGATTAAAACCAATTCGATCACGATCTGATGAAGAAAAGAAATAACAACTCTTGAATTACAGCAAAAAAAAAAAAAAGTTGAATCTGCGAGAATCGTATATAAGATCTAGACCTAAACCTAAAAATGAGAGAAAAACTAAGAAAAATGGGGTTCAACTATTGCATTGCACGACTCTGAAAATGGGTTTATATAGGGGATTTAAAAACATTCAAAACCCACAAAATGCGGACAGAAAATAATGAATCTGTCGAGGCAGATTTACGCCTGTGAGTAAATTCACGTCCTGTTCAGGGCGTGAAAGTGGCATTTTTCAGTCTTCATGATTTCAGCTACATTCCATCCATACATGATATCAACATCATAAAACCATCAAATATGACATAAATACGTGCAACTCTATCTTGTTCCGCTCGAGAATCCAATCCTAACTCCTTTTTGATCAAATCCAGCAATTTAACAAATCAACTCATCTGCAAAGAAAACATAGCAAACAACAGTATAGACGATAAAAATATAAAAGAAGGTAGAATAGATCAAAATGAGACTAAAAATGATAAAAACAAAGGTATTTAACCAAGAAAATATGCATAAATAAATGTTTAACAATTCCTCCAAGCTAATCCTTTGCTTGTCCCCAAACAAAAACAATAAAAAGAATGACATAAGAACTACACAAGAACTGCGCAAGAAGAAATAAGACCGATATAATATGCCAAACTCTAACAACAAGTAGACTAAGTGTCATAACTCATGTTTTCTGCAAGCCAGTTCATCCTCCTCCCTTCGACACACACATGTATGTACCCTTCCTCATATCACTAGATAGACCATCACCTAAACAATGACCATAAGTATCATATCCAAACACTCATAATAATAGAACAAGCTAAGTGTCGACCAAAATAATTCAACAAACATATTCATGAACAAATACTATATACACCCTTTCATCCCCTAAGTAGTAGTGTGCAGGAAAATCTAATGATGCCAAGCAAAGAATAAACAAAGTAGGGTAAAAGGAGACTGGCTTTTTGGTTAAGTGGAGCTTGGTAAAAATAATGAGGGTAGGAATCAAATGAGAGTCAAGCAATAAGTAAACATGTACCCAAATCTCCTTTAAAGCATTGTGCTTTGAAAACAAATACCCTAAACGAAGTCAAAAACCATAACTCACACGAATCACTCTTCTTTAGGGTTCAAAGGAACAACTTTTTATTTTTTCAAGTGTCATTTTTTTCTCCTTCTCTCTCTTTTTTTTTTCCCGAATATAAACATGTATAATACAATCATGACAAAAAATTTACGCCATATGCATTTGTGCAATTAATATCAACCAATTATACATAGTGTTTTCCATCCCAAAGACAAATCCTTGACTCTCATACATAAAGGGTTCAAATTAATAGATTCTTTTGTGGAGTTAATCATAATATGAAATAAGTAGCAACATCTCCATCAAAATGCATCAAGTAAGCATCATCTCAAACATATATAGGAGAATCAAAAGAAAATGTATAAGGGATAATAACGTCGGTAAAAGGAAGGTCTAATGGTTATGGCGACAAAGAATGGGGAAAATATATGATTTAAATACACACACTAATTAGCTTCAACTCGGATGTACATAACACCGTCATGACCCAGCTATTTGAATTATAAAGGTAAAGCCTAACTGTTCTCCTCACATCCCGTGTTTAACTTTATACCCCACCATTTGTACCTTTGTTAGGGATTATAATCTAGCGTTACTTTGGACGAAATCCCGTCGTGTAATCAAGAGGGCTATCATTATTTCTTGTATGACACTTTATCAGTTCATTATTTCGAGTTTCAACATATTTTATCGTTCTTAAAACTCTTGTGCATTTCTTTGTGCAAAAACTTTGAAAATGACCAATTTTTTTCCTTTTTTTTTCAACTTTTTTACTTTTCTTTTGAAAAAGTTTAGAAATAATGAAAACAACTAACTAAACAAATCTAAATAACAAGGGACCTATATTACAGACCAATTAAACTGAAAATAGAAATAGAGTTTACGAAATAGAAACAAAGTACGAAAAGCAAAAATATAGTATAGACCAATATTAATGAATCCATGTTTCTCTCCCCTAACCTCAATAATACATTGTCCTCAATGGATCAGAAGCTATGAAAGTGCAGAGGACGATACTCACAAAGAGCTCATATTTGGGGTGGTGGGGGTGGATAATGTCCAAACTATTGATGCCAGCTATCTATGCGAGTCGTGAAATCAGTGTACAGCTTGTACTCCCTCTCCTGGTTCTTCAGCATCTGCTGCTGGTTCCTATCAATCTGATCAAATCTAGAGTGATAGGAATCCTGATCATATCTCGGGTACTGTGGTGTTGGTGGTAGATACTCTGCCTGATGCTGAGTATGATACTATTGCTCCTGATAGGAGTGGGAGGAATCTCCATACTGAAAATCCATCCGAGCAGGCATCTCCTCAGCCTCTTTGGTTGACCCTTGAGCAATAGACGCTCATCAATCGTATCATCACTATCGTCATCGTCATCTCTAGCTTCACCATATTCTCCTCCATGCTCGTCCTCCTTCTCCTCCTCATCATCCTCTTCTGGCTCATCATCTCTGGCTGTCTCCTCAACCTGCTGAGGAGGGACCTTCAGTTGCAATGTGGGGAAGGTCCAGCTCCTTCTATCTCGCACATCGACCAAGGCACTAGAAAGTATCAACTCCACACTATTAGAATGGAAATTGAGGATATACTTTCCTAACTCCTTGTCCAATGTGGCCTCGTAGTTACAACCACATGCTCCACATCCAGCAGGAATCTCCTATGTGATGGCCTCCAAAGAACTAAGGTTGAGTTTCAGAGCCAGGGCTATGACAATGATCAAACCCCCAAAGCATATCTTCCCTCTGGCCTTGTTGGCCACCTTGTACCAATGCTTCACCATATGAGCAGCGGCATCGACTTTGTAGCCTATATGAATCACCCACAAGAAGATAATCTCCCCTTTGGAACACAGTATGGTTCATCACATTCTGCAAGTACCAAAAAATAAGGTGGAAGATCATCGAGGCCTTAGCATGCTTGTCAAAGCACCCTCGCAACGTCAAATATTTCCAAAAACCCATAAACTGTCTCTAAATATCCTCTCGCCTTTAAACCAAATACTCTGGACACCCAAACCAGTTTCATATTGAAAGTTTCATTCATCAAACAGAGTTTGACATAGCCAACCTTCCTTCTCCTTCCCTTGGAGATCTCCACCACGAGAGTACTTAGAAATTCAAGCATTGAACGCTCGTATGTGAAGCAGTGGCTTTGGACGCACTTCTTCCACGATATATTTTTCAAAAGGAACTTTGCATCCTCTTTGAATTAAACATCTCCAACACATTGATGTCCATGAACCTTGTGGCTTGGATACCACGATCCTTGAGCCTATTGTACCTCTCCTCTTGCCATCATTTCTCAAAGATGATATGATGGTCGTCTGGTCTATTTTCAGCCAGTTGATTAGCTTTCGCTCTTCTACGATCTTGATCACTAGTTTGCGTAGCGGGATGAATGGGTTTAGATGGTCTACAATGTTTCTTAAGTGCCTTAGGTGCCATTTTTGCAAAACAAACACCAAAACAAACACAAAAACTCATCCTTCCCGAATCGAAACACACTTTTGCTTCCTACATTCATCAAAATCACATCTCTTCCAACCATTCACATCCAAACATCATCATTAAATAAATATGAATTAATTCAATCATCAGAACTTCAAAAAGATCACATTTGGTCAAGTCATAAAATTCGATTTTCCTCATAACTTGATCATTCAAAATCCTAAGATCACGCTTAAAGTTTTTATCACTTCATATTCATTTCTAACGTCATAATTTACATGCACATTATCAATCACCTTAACATTTTCGTTCATCGTCCTGACAAAATTTCGGCATAACCCATTCGTTTCATCGCACACCCATACAACAATACAATACTTCCCAACCATCAAGCAACATCCCATCAAATTTAAATCATCCCCCAAACTCCATCAAACCTCATAGATTGATCAAAACAATAAAAAATTCGAACTTCGGGTTTAGGGTTTTATACCTCAAATTGATGAATTCGGTGTTTTGGTGAGCGAAATCGTCTTTGGGATGAGTTATTGATGCGATTTCGGACGAATTCCACTTGATTTCGATGAAATTTGTTCATGAGTCGAGATTAGGGTGAATTGGTGTGCATTTGGGTGTTTGAAATTGAGGGGTTTTCTTTGTAACAGTTTTGTCTCAGATCGTTACTGATTCTTGCTCGTGAAAATTTTCACGGGCGTGAATGTAGCGTTTTCATTTTTTCACATTGAAGGGGAAGAGAGACCACTTTTCGAGGTTTTACTGGTTGTTTTCATTCCCTGCATTTTCATGGTCGTGAAAATGCAATTTTCGAGAACTTCGATTTTGCGAATTTTATCCCTAATTCCATGTAGATCTCATAAATCACTTGTTCACCCGATTTGTATTCCTGTTTGATTGTTTTGTGATTTTGTTTTCTTTGTTACTTCATGGTAATTCAAATTACAGTTCTTAATTGCCCAATATGCTCCATGTTTTAACTCTACTGGTAAATGACAAGCTTTACCATATAGGAGTCTATAAGGAGACATCTCTATATGTGTTTTATAAGATGCTATGTAAGCCCATAGTGCATCTCCTAAACAAGTGCTCCAATCTTTTCTGGAAGGGTTCACAATCTTTTCCTGAATTGATTTAAAAATCCTTGCTGGATATTTCTGCTTGTCCACTAGTGTGAGGATGATATGCAGTTGATATTCTGTGGCTCACATGATATTTCTTTAGTAGAGCATCTGTAATTCTGTTGCAGAAATGTGTGCCTCTGTCACTGATAAGCACTTTTGGAACTCAAAATCGATTGAAAATTTGGGTTTTATAAATTCTACAATAACTTTTGAATCATCTATTCCTGTACCTTTTGCTTCTACCCATTTTGATACATAATCTACTGCCAACAATATATACATATTGTCAAAAGATGGAGGAAATGGTCCCATAAAATCAATTCCCTATACGTCAAAGATTTCATATATCACAATTGATTTTAAAGCCATTTCTGGTCTACTTGAAAGGTTCCCTACTTTTTGAAATCTGTCACATGTTTTGACAAAGTAGTATGCATCTTTGCTTAAAGTTGACCAGTAAAATCTACATTCTAATACTTTATGTGCAGTTCTTCTAGGACCAAAATGTCCTCCACATTCGAATAAATAACAGAATTGCAAGATTGATTTCACCTTTTCCTATGGAACACAACTTCTGATCACATTATCTGCATAAATTCTCATAAATATAGATCCTCCCGGATGTAGTATTTAACATCACTTCTGATTTTATCTCTTTGAGCTCCTGTCATTCCATTTGATAGCTGTTTTATTACTAAGTAATTCACAATATCAGCATATCAAGAAATTTCAGCTATCACTCACATTAAATACTCATCTAGTAAAATATCATAAAGAGAAACAACTTCTTCTCCATTTTGAATCCTACTAAGGTGATCAACAACAAAATTCTCAGCTCATTTGTTGTCCCTGATTTCTATGTCGAACTCTTGTAACAATAGAACCCATTTAACAACCATGGTTTCCATAACACGTTAAGTTCAAATCTCCCAATCAAAGTTTACATATACATCATTCGATCACTGATCTAAGGCAAGCTACATTACATAACCCTAAGAGCCTGCAAATACAACCATATATAAATTGAGAAGAGTTCTAGGATTTTTTTAAGATGATAGCATTTTGTTCCCTCAATACTTCATACAATACTACAGCGGACAGCTTCTTTCGTAGTACTGCTTGTCCCTTTCCCCCCCTACTGATCTTCATGAGCCACCTCCACCAATCTTCAAAATTACAGGCCCTAGATCTCAGCTTGAGCTTGGAATACAGCATCTGCGGAACTTATTTAACAAAACAACATTAAAAGAAAATATGTTCCACAATCTAAGCTCCTTGTCGACACAAGACACAGCGATCATTATCAACCATATTTTGCTCCAGCATTCTACTCTTGGTACAAAGCCTGTTCAAGAAAGATAACAAGCAATAAAAGCATGTCGAGAGTGGTTATACTTGTTCTATACCAGGAATCTCCATGAAACACATTGGCCTTCATCTCGAAGAGCATCATAACCACTCCTAACTGTATAACCCCGTAGTTTCCATGAAGACATGACATCATCACCTATCCTGCCTTTCATGGCATCACGCGCTCTAAGAATAGAACCCCAAACCCATCCTTGGCCTTGTCTCTTCTGAATGTTCCAATGATCCTTACCCTTGATATAATATTCATTAACCCATTTAATCTACAATCGTTCACTCTTCAATTGTATAGCCCAAAAGGACTTAAAGATGAATGCAATATTCCACCAAAGTACATTTAGTAGACCCAAACCCTCTTCTTTTTTAATCAGTACATACCTTGCTCCAAGCTACCAAAGCTTTGTGACCACTGACAGCTAAGCCAGACATTAGGAAGGCCCTACATCTCTTCTCGATCTCATCCAACACAACAATGGGGAGGAGAAATATTTGAGCCCAATACGAATATAATGACACCAAGACACTTCGAATAAGCTGAAGCCTCTCGGCATAACTGAGGAGCTTAGCTTAGCTTGGTTTTGATTCCTTTTTCTTCAACAAATACTTCAAAGCTACATGATCAGAGAAAATGATCACTTTTGTTCCTAATAGGTAGGATCTGAACTTTTCCATTGCAAACACAATTACGTAAAGCTCTTTTTCTATTGTTGTGTAGTTACATTATGCTTCATCCAACATCCTCGATGCATAATATATGACATGAGGTATTCTTCCAACTCTTTTCCCTATCACTGCTCCATGATCAATGAGAAAACTTGACAAGGTTTCATACCAAGCTCTTGGAGCTTGTTTCAATTCATAAAGGGCCTTGTCAAGCCTGTAGACATGTTCTGGATACTTATAATCCTCAAAACCAGGTGGTTATTCTACATATATCTCTTCATGCAATTTTTCATTTAGGATTGCACTTTTAACATCTATTTGATACCTTGAAGTCCATAGAGGCAACATATGCTAAGAACATTCTTATGGCTTCAAGTTCATCAAAATCAGTACCTTCCCCCTGTGAATATCCTTTGGCAAAAGTCTTACCTTATTCCGGGTTATAGTCCCATTTTTATCACTTTTGTTTCTAAATTCCACTTGTACCCTACAATAGGGTAATTCTTAGATCTAGGAACTAAATGTCATATCTTATTTCTCTCAAATTCATTGAGTTCCTCTTACATGGCATTGATCCAGTCACTATCTTTGAGGGTTTCTTCAATCTTCTTAGGTTCTATTTCAGAAATAAAGCATGCAGAAAGCCATTCTGCTGCAGTAGCCCTTCTACTCCTTACTGGATCATTTTCATCACCTATGATGTACTCAACTGGATGATCTTCTTTCCATTGTCTTATCTTTTTTGCATTATCCTCAACTGGCATTTGCTTTTCTGTATGCAAATCTTCACAGTTTGTTGAGACTCTATTGTAGGTGACTTTTCTACAGCTTTCTTTTGCTGTATGTTGTTCTTCTTTTTTCTGTTCATCATTCTTGTCAGCATACATTATTGTATCTTTATTAGTGTCATCATACTCTGCTGCATCTTTGTTAGTGTCATCATACACTCCTGTTTGTCTGCATGGTTAGACTCATCAAAAAAGACATGAATGATTTCCTTAATTACATTAGTTTTGAGGTTCAGTACTCTAAAAGCCTTACTAACAGAAGAGTAACCTAGAAAGATTTCATCAACTTTTGATCCAAACTTTCCATTGTTCACTTTATCATTTATATGAATAAAGCATTTGCACCCAAAAATATGAAAGTAGTTTATGGATGGAGACTTTCCTCTGTAAAGCTCATAAGGAGTTTCGTTGTACAGTTTATGAATAAGACATCTGTTTAGAAGATAACGTACTGTGTTTACAGCTTTGGTCCAATAACATTTAGCTAAATTAGAGTCATGCAACATTGTTTTAGTGGCTTCTTTAGGGTCCTATTCTTCCTTTCTTTAACCCCATTTTGTCATGGGGTTCTAGGTGCAGAAAAATTATGTCTAATTCCATGGCCATTGTAATACTGATCAAAATCATATTGATCAAACTCAATTCCATGATCACTTCCTATTGCAACAACTTGTAGACCCTTTTCAGTTGAAATTTGCCTAAGATGTCTTTTTGACACATCACATGTGTCACTTTTCTTGTGTACAAAGAATATCCATGTGTACCTAGAGTAATCATCTATAATGACTAATGTGTATTTCTTTCTACTTAGGCTTTCAACCTCTACTGGACCAAAGAGGTCCATGTGCAGCAGCTCTAGCACCCTTACTATTTGCTCAGTATTGATACTTTTAAAACTTGTCTTTGTCTGCTTTCCATGTTGGTACGAGGCACATATCTTATCCTTAAAAAACTTAACTTTTGACAAGCCTCTAACTAAATCCTGACAGGCAAGTTTTGAAAGGTTTTGAAATTTAAATGTGTCATTCTCCTGTGTCAGAGCCATGATGTCTTTTCTATTTCATTTGTGCAAAAGCAAGTGGTGCCATCGGGTGAAGAGTTCATGAAATCCATAATGTAGACATTGCCATGTCTTCACCCAATTAACTTAATCTAATTCGATTTGAGATCCCTTACGTTACACAGGCCTTTGGTGAAGTACACATCATAACCCTTGTCACATAATTGACTTATAGATGGTAGGTTATGACCAAATCCTTCAACATAGGCCTCATGTTTAAAGACTAGTGAATATGTACCAAGGGTTCTATAGTCTTAAGACTTACCTGCCTTACTGTTATCAAAGATTACTTGGGGACCATCTTCTTCTACGAAGTCTGATAGTAAGGCTATTCAATCATATGCCTTGAGCATCCACTATCCAGATATCATTTAGATTATACTGCTCCTACAAGATATTTCAGTTACATCATCGGTCCCCAAGATTTGATCCTATCTAATTGGTCTTAGGTACCCACTCCTATATTGATTTCTTGGATAGGGTAATGCAGTGATAAGTCCTATGACCTTCCTTTCCATATTTGTGACACAATCTTTGACCTTGTATGTTGTGGCTTATAAACTTTTCTGCTTTCAGTAGAGCAAAAGGGTTCACACTGCAACATCGGTGGTGCAGCAGAGTACCACCTTTCCCATGATACAATAGGGTATAGAATCAATGCTGACCACAAACTTGGATGTGATAGTGGTTGATTCCGTGCTCCTATGGAGGATAGTTTACACAGTTAGAAGTGGAGTGTTGAAATTCATTTCTTCTACTTGGTCCATTTCTCCTAAACTTCTCAGTACTGTTCTGCTTTGTTTGAGCAGTAAAGTTGAAATTCTTCTACGATTCTTTTGTAGAAGAGGACATCTTTTCTTCCTGATCTTGGATGAAATGGGTTTTTCCATCACCTTATCAGAAGAGGGTTTGACAGGTTGAGACTCTTGGGGAATCTCAACCATATTGCTAGCCCAAACTAGCTCTAGAATTTTTGGCTTGAATAAGTGCATTTCTTTTAAATCACTTATTCTTCCATTCCATTTATCAAAGTGAAGCTTTAAGGTCTCTGTTTTTATTTTTGAGGTTGATAACCTCTGCTTCAGTGACTTCCAGAAGGCTAGAGACAGTCTTGAGCTCCTCTTCGACTCTTTGAGAATGGAGTTCAAGCGTGTCAATTTCAGCAGTCCTTTCATTGGTTACCGCAAGGTCATCTCTCAATTTATTTCTCTCGTTCATGAGAACCTTGAAGTTTCTATTTAAATTGTAGGTTTTCTCGGTGAGTTTGAGGATGATTTCTTTCATCTCTTCTTTAGATATGATGTTAATGTCAAGATCATAAATCTCATCACTATTTCGAGACATGAGGTATATGAGTGATTTCTGTGCTCTGGAAAGGGTTCTGAGGCTGCATCATCATCATCTGATTCAGTATCACTCCATGTTTTTATAGGCAAAGCCTTTCCTTTTCTGAAAGGTTTTTTTTAAGGTTGTTGCTCTGATCTCTTCTTTGTAGTAGGGTTGCTTGGAGATTTCTGGGCAATAAAGTCCGTACTTCACCGCAGTTATACCAGGTGAGCTCTGAGTCTCTTGATGCAGGGATGTCTTTGTTGGGCCTTTCCTTCCTCTTAGAGAAGTGGTTCAAAACTGAGATTGTGTTGTGGGTGACAGTTGTCCATGAAAAAATACTCTGCCACTCACAGTTCGCTACCGCTCGATCAAACCTTTTTCTGACCCATTGACCTCCTCTTCTTGTACATTGAGCCACAAAATGGCATATCTTCCAGCTGACATAGTGATAGGGCCTTCTATAAGTCTGTCATTAGTTTTTGGCTTCTAGGTGCACCCCCTCTTTTTTCATCCGTGCATAGGACTTCATTAAAATCCCCACAACATAGCCATGCCATGTTTATCCTCTCTGCTAAACCTGTTAGTGCTGACCATACGTGATGCCTGAACTCTATTTTTGGCCCCCTGTAGAAACCTGCAAACCTCCATTTCGGCCATCGTGCATTACCTTCGACAAAGGCATCAATGCAATACTTTGGCATTTGATGAACAATGACATCAATCTCATCATCCCATAACAGCATGAGACCCCCACTCCGTCCATCTGTCTCGCTTACTATCCCATTTCTAAACCCAGTTTGATGCTTAATGTGCTCAAATTCATTCAACCGTAATCTACACTCCGACAAGAAAACTAGATGGAGACTTGTATTTTTTAAGGACTCTTTTACAACCCGAACTGTCCAGGGGTTCCAAAGCCCATGACAATTCCAACAGAGGGTCATTAATTCAGGCGACGCCCTTGGTGCTCAGGACTGTCTCCATGTTACTGCTACTTAGGACTGCTAGAATTTTTGGTGATGACTCAGTCTTGCTTCTCGTAGGGTGGTCCACTGTGTCGAACTGTGCCGGACATTTGTTATGCTCATTCTACACCTCTCTATGGTCATGACCTATTGGGCCTGAATCTCGAATAAGCCTGGTCCAGGTTGATTTCTTGCTCTCCTCATGCTTTGGGCCCATGCCATGATTTTGCTCCGGCCTAGTATTTATTTCTTTCAACACCCCTCTCTCCACTTCTTCGGCCCATTGCTCCCATCTAGCCCATTCCTAATCTCTTGTCAATTAGAGGCCACACGTGTTGCGCATGCAGATCTGTCCCCATAAAGGAAAGCGCAATATCCGGACCGTTATCTGCTTCTTTCATCTTAGGACCTTCTCTATTATTGACAATTACGAGATTTCGGGTTGCGTTCGAAATAGCTTTTCCCCCACACCCACAACCGTCGTTTCAAATTTCCGGCCATCTGTTATTGGATTTTTCTCGTCTCCGACATTTGCTTCCCCTGGTTTTCCTTCTCTTGTTAGTCCCCATAGATTTACATTCCACCTCGCCTTTGATAACCCAGTTTCTGAGAACTGAGGATTTCAAAACTTCGATCGAGATCTCTCGTTGTAGTAGGAGCTTACCCACTATTTGTTATCGCTCCTCTGTAGTATTCCTTTCGATCTCTTCCGTCGTCATCTTGATCCCTGCTTTCTCTAAGGCTGTTAGCCGAAGCTATCTCCCCAACTCTTCGATGACGTCTTCCATGCTTCCTGTTGTGATATGGCCTTCTGCATTGTATACCCCAATACCGCACCCTTTCGGTGAATTCATACCCCTCTGATAGGTACTGGTCGCCGCCACCCTAGGAGAACCCTAAAGAGCAGATTTCAATTAGCTTCTGTTGATTTTAAAAAAAAATCAATACATCGAGAGTGGGTAAGTGGGTTTATTGAATTTGTTGGAGGAGAGTTAACAAATCAATACTGTCCGTCCCAAAAAGATTATATTATTTTTACCGATTCGATCGGTATTTCGTGACGATTCAATGTTATTTTTTAAGAAAATATCGTGCGATCATTCATAATAGTGAACATTACGTAATATAACACTAGATCAATAGAAAATTTAAATCGTGTCGTTTACATAAGTAACGAAACTCCTCAAATTACGTGTTGAATACGACATAGAAAGATAAACGTTATAATAATTATGAGAAGGAAGGAGTATTTGATTGTGGAATTTAAGTATGTGTTGAACTTTTGAATGATTTTTTTAAATTCTAATTGTTTTGGTAGAATTTTACTCTTTAATTTTAATTGATAGTGAATTTACAGTATTAATTGAAAGAGGAGTAATAAGACTATATTATAACAAAAAAGCAATGATTTACTTTAATGATTACAAATCACAACTTTAGTGAGTACAATGAAGAACACGACCTTAGTGTTCACTGAATTTTTGGCCAACAAAAGAAAAATTATTACTTGAAATTATGTTAGTGTTCTTAATGAACACTACCTTCGTGTTTTAGTAATCCCCAAAATCTGGAGCAATAGTTTTACAAATTGGTTTTATTGGACCACACTTTCTCAAAACCTTTTTTTTCCCTAACAGTTTTTACATATATTTCCCAATCATTATAAATATATAATATAAATATAGAGAAATTTTTTAGTTAGTCCTCTATATGTTATTTTTTATTGATTAATAGTTATGCATATATTTATATCCTATTGGTTTAAACATATCAACTCTTTATTGATTTATACATGATTATTAAGGATCATTATTATTAATCATATGAAAAGTTTGAGGCAAATCATTAACAAGCATCATCAACTTGTTATAGCATCAAAAATAATCATATTATGACAAATTTACATATTAGAGTAAAACCAAATCAAAAAAAAAAAAAAAAAAAGATTTTACGATAACAAATAAACTCAAAATATATTTGTATCATTCAAAATATAAGGATTATCATTAATATAGATATAGTAAAATCAAAAGCAAACAAGCACGGAAGTTATGATGATCTACCGCATAAAATTCTCCTGAAGAATCAAAGGCTGGTAACACGATTTAAACACCAAACCACCTACAAAACAGAGAAAACAAAATAAATAGAGGGGTCAGCCGGTCAGGGGATGTGGGTCATTAGTGTCTAATACTGCCTCGATCTATAAAAAAATATAATATTATCTTATCTTTATATTATTCATTATTCAATATGTATTTTGAGTGATTTTATAATTCGTCTTAAACACGTAAAAAAAAAAAATACGTCATTGATTCAAAATTAAAATATATAACTTAAATTATCATTAATATTTAATGATAATTTTACATAAAAAAATATTTAATCGTCCCGCAAATGATTCGTAATATGAAAAATTTTATTGTTTATATAGACATGCGTTACGTTTATTATGCGACGTAGATATTAATAAATAATCATGATTAAAATAACATAACGAGATTTTAATTTTAATAATTTATCTTTTATTTATTTTGAAATGTAATTATTTATTTTTTATTATTTAATCTCAATCATTTATTTATTATTTAAAAAAATGGAGTGTGTCATGATGTGTCTAATAATAAATAAATAATTAAAATTAAATAAAATTAAATAATTAATTAAAATTAAAATATAAAATGTTAATTTCAATCCTTAATTTATATTATTTTAATTTTAAGTAATTATTTATTATTATATACATCCACGTTCCCTAACCTCTAAATAATCCCACTTTTTCGTTTTCCCTCGAAAGACCAACAGAAAACAACCCCAATGCACTTCCTTCCGGTCTCCTTCCTCTTTCTCTTCAACAATACGAACAAACCCAAATCTTCATCAATTCCTCTGCATTCACATAATCTCCCAAAATCCAATCTTCGATCCCCATAATCCCCAAATATCAACAAACCGTAAAATCAAAAAGAGAGAAAAATCGACCCAGAAATGGAAACCCTTCGATTTCGAGCACCGATTCCATGGATCACAACCCCAACAACACCCCCAATCATCAACCCGCCATCAAATCCATCGACCCAATTGACCGCTTTGTCTTCTCGGTCTCATACGGGTTCGATATCGGTGGAGAAGGGAGGAAGAGAAGAGAGGGCACTGAGATTCCCGTTCAATTTGGGCCTCAGATCTGTGTTTGGAAAGCAGAGGATCAATGGGGTCGCCTTAGACGACGCCATTGTGGAGAATAAGGTCGAGAAGACAAATGGGGAAGTGGGTTGTGATGAAGAGGAGGAGGATGTGAATTGGGTGATGAAAATTTTGCACGTTAGGTCGATTTGGGCGGGGAGGAAGGGAAATGGTCAGATGGGTAGTCGTGAAATCAGTGGTTCGGAGAAGGCGGCGAAGGAGGCGGAGGGGTGTGATTATGAGGGGTATGGTGGTGTGTGTAAGGATTGTGAGTTTGGTGGTGATGCTGAGAAGGTTGAGATTGATAGGGAAGTGTTTTCGAGGTTGCTGAAGACGGTTTCGTTGGCTGAGGTGAAGTTGTATGCTCAGCTTTCGTATTTGGACAACTTGGCATATTCGATTCCTTCGATTAAGGTACTCGAATTAGGGACCCTTTTTGTTGTTGATGATTTGATTGTTCACATATAATTCGCAGATTTGATGATTTTGGTGAGCATTGTTCCATACTTGTTGAATTGGTAATGTTACGATGGTTTATGCTGTTGATGTGGTCTTGAAATGAAATGGTGATGGATTGTGGTGTTGTGATGGGGAATTGGGTTGTTTAGTTCTCGGTGACGTTTAGGGTTCTATGGAGTCGATGAGTTGTTTATTGTTTATTTTATTCGATGTTCTTATGTTTAGGCTGCTTTTATCTATACACTGTGTGGTAGATTTTGAAAATTGAGAAGTCGATTATTAAGTTACTTGTTTTAGGATCTTTGCACTGAGGGCTGTTGATCATGAAACTTAGACTGATTACTTGTCACCACAATTAAGATGATATTATTTCCACCTGGTTTAACCTCACTTTCCCTTTAAGGTAGGATGATTTGTTTTATCTTTGTAAGATTACTTGCAGTTCTTGCTGATCCAATCTATTGCACCGCGCTGCATTGGTAATGATGTTGCTCATAGTTTCTACATAATAAGGATGCCAAATTCCGCCCTAATGGTTCATGAATTGAACAAATGTTTTAGTCTTATGTTTCTCCTTTTATGTAAGGTTCATTTAGCTTGTCTGTATCTTTGTCGTTGGGGGAGAGATTTTCCTTATGGCAGTCAGTATTCTGTTTTGGTTCATTTGATGTTGGTAGCTGACTCTTCTATTATTCTCAATATATACAGTCGGGTTATCTAATGAAGCGGTATGGTCTACGCTATGTAACTTCTTCAATCGAAAAGAGAGAACAACTGGCTATGGCTTC